>OY759270.1:26728592-26751092 GCA_963662155.1 Lamellibrachia columna | reverse complement strand
TGGTCCGTGAAGCCATGACAATACGAGATGCCTCTAAATATTGTATTATTTAAACCTTACTCATATTATTGATGACATATGCTTAAACTAGTGTCGACGTAATGTCACGCAGGTTTATAGACACAGTACAAATATTTTCTAATTAGCTATTCACAATGCAGCTGTTGCTATGGAGAAAAGCTAAATTAATTGAACTAATTTGACTCAACTGTTGGTATACACATAATAACCTTTTATCAGTCTTTTCTTGCTCGTTTGACGCACGGTGTTGGGCCGATTTGAGAATAGTATGATTTAAAAAACATTAGTTTACAATTAACACATTGCATTACAATTTCAGTAAGAGTACATATCACCATATTGTTTCCAGCTACTCCGCTATTGAACTTCATTGATATATACTTCACTTAATCGTGCAAACTGCGTTGCACGCACAGCTGATGACGTTTGTTATTATGATTGACGTGAATTGACTTTTTGTTATTGTGATCGACGTGAATTGACTTTGTCAACAACTGTAACAGCAGCAGCAGCAGCAGCAGCAGCAGCAGCAGCAGCAGCAGCAGCAGCAGCAGCAGCAGCAGCAGCAGCAGCAGCAGCAGCAGCAGCAGCAGCAGCAGCAGCAGCAGCAGCAGCAGCAGCAGCAGCAGCAGCAGCAGCAGCAGCAGCTGCAGCAGCAGCAGCAGCAGCAGCAGCAGCAGCAGCAGCAGCAGCAGCAGCAGCAGCACCATAGCATAAATTCATTTTTGTCACAATAACCGTTGAAATCGTTCAACGTGGAACTCTGTTCTCTTTGCAGCGACTAGAGCTTTTCAGAGATGCATTCTTTCGCTAGTGCAGCTGTGCTACTGGCGTGTTTCGCCAATGTCCTTGGTACGTTCTTTTCTATTTTTTTAATATTATTTAAAGGTGTTCTATTTATCTTATCCTAAACTTTCTAATCCAACATTTTCGTTCTAATTCATATTTTCTTGCAATGTACATCAACTGAATAGAACGTAATTATTCAAGTTGCAAAACATTAAAACACAATTGTGCCTCTGTAATTTCAATGGTTGCATTGCAATTAATGATAAAACACAGTAAATCTTTAATCTCGATTTTCACTCAACAAGCTGTATAATGCGCGTGATGTGTATTAGTATTTGTGTTGCTCTCCTCCTTTTCCCTGTAGTCCGTGGTGAGACTGGCACCGGTACCGGTCGTCGATTGTTTGTTCTTCTTCATAATTAGTCTCGTTTACTAATGTCTCCACCAATCGTCTCCGTTCACTCTATCCCTCGTTCCCATTCTCCACTCCCCTCACACGCACACTAAATCTCTCTTCGCACATCGCCATGGTCTCTAAGCCATGCTGGTGTTATGCATTAAGAACCTTTCCTTTTAGCTTTCGTGATATGTGTCTCTCGCATATCTCCCATCACCGCTTCCACTTTCCTCCACGCACTCGCCCAGTGTAATACTGTAAATGGTATAAATGACACGCGAACATTGGAGTTGATCCTATTGCAGGTGAACCGGTTCTTCAGTTTGGACCGTGCTCGGTGAGTTGCGGCGGTGGCTTCAAGGAGGCAGTCACCAAAGTTTGCAACCACCCGACCGACCCAGGCGTAACGTATCCGTGCGAGACGGTCTCTGTCAATTGCAACACACAGCCTTGCGACGGTAAGCCAACGTTGCTTCGATTTGATTAGTTGTTTGACAGCCGGCAAACAAAGTGCGTCGGGCAACCAGTACTGTTGTTGGTGGAGAAGATTACGGGAAACGGACAAGTCGCAATGCATGTCACATAATATTATAAGAATACACGGTTTCGTGTTTGTCGTTTTCACTGCGTAACTGAGTCAGATTTCTGAACTCCGAACATGGTACGATCCAGATATCCATTTAATGGCGATTTCGTAGGCGTTTGGCTACGTACGTTCACACTTATGCGTCGCGGCAATTTGATGAGCATTTCTTGATATTACGAATGACGTTGACTGATATCAATATGTGACGCGGTAGCTCGGGGGTTCATGTTCACCTACTGCCGTTTCAAAACTTGGGCAATTTCGTTAACCGGAATTGCATGTCGTTCGACCCTAAAATCCGTTAGTCCCATCTACCTCGTGTCTATGCTAGGGAAAGTAAAGGGGTTGCGCTAGCTGCCGCCAAAACACTTGATAATTGAGTAGGCTCCATGAGTGTCTTCTCTAGTCGGCGCTTTATAATATGACACATTACGATTACTGTTGTTATTATTATTATTATTTGATCTTTCGATGTGATTGCCTCTAACATAGTTCTAATCCACCTCCCAGATGACTCCACACCCTGGACTGCATGCAGCGTTAGTTGTGGTGGAGGCACCAGAATTCGCAATAACACGTTTGGGGTGCAGGAAAGTGTCCCTTGCAACGCCATCTCGTGTTCGCCAGGTAAGTTTAACAAACACGTGTGGCACGCTGGTAAAAATGTTCATCAAGTTGGGAGAATAATTTAATGTAGATTTTCGGGTGAACACACTGGTAAAAATGTTCATTAAGTTGGGAGAATAATTTAATGTAGATTTTCGGGTGAACACACTGGTAAAAATGTTCATCAAGTTGGGAGAATAATTTAATGTAGATTTTCGGTTGAACACAATTATCAATGTGTACTCACATCTACGTTTTGCGGCCATCGTATTCAGGAACTGAATTCCGGGACTTAGTTCATACCATCTGGCGAGCATAAGCAGAACTTAGACAAAAAATTCAGTTCCTAATGAAGGCAAACGATGGTTGCCGAAACTCAGATGTGAATAAACTGTAATAGCTGTGTTAACTGCAATAGTTGTGTTCAAAAGATAAAAAGCACATATAAATGTGACATATTGTGTGAAAATATACGAGACGCTAGAAAATAATGTACATTAAAACCGTTCGACCACCATTAACGTAAACATGTTTGTTTGTCCCGCATTACCTGATTATGAAAGCAACCGTTCCAGGTAAAATGAAAGTGATTAGAGCTGCTTCTCTTTAGCCCTACACGTATGACGTAACGAAGCTTGTTTGTGCAATTAACTAAATTGCTTTTTTATTGTTTGTGGTGTTGTACACATAATATATTTAATTTCACCACCTTCGACACATTGGGATTTGAATAGATATGCATTGTCTCAGTTCGTAAGTAACGTAAATCAGTGTGTATAAAGTATCATTTGAGAAAACGTATTTGCAAAAATAACGCCGTAGCACAGACTCTGCAGTAGAAATCCTCAAGGCATTTCATTCGGTCGCACCTGTCTTGCAGAGGCGGTGACCGGCTGTCCGCTCGATGTCATCTTTGCCATCGACGGCTCGGCCAGTATTGGTCAGCTCCGCTTCAACATGTTCAAGCAGATGGCTATGGACATCGAGATGTCACTGCCCGTCGGCCAGAGTGAGATGCACGTCGGCTATATCCAGTATAGCGCCACAGCCAACGATGTGTTTTCGTTGACCGACAGCTTTGACCCGTTTGTGTCTTCACAGAACATTTGGGCGTCCAAATACACCGGCGGTGCTAGCTGCGCTGCCAACGGTCTGGCGGCGGTCCAAGACATGTTCACCGCGAGCGGCAGCGCCAACTACCCGCGTGCAGTCGTCTTTTTCACCGACGGACCAGACAGTCTTGCTGCCGTCAAAGCCAATGCAATTTCTTTAGCGCTGAAGCAGAACAACGTTGACATGTATGTTGTCCGTAAGTATGCATTGCTTCATTGGCGCATGACAAATGTGATTCCACCGGTTGATGGCTTAATATTGCATAGTTTTTCCTTATCATTCATTTTAATAATGCGCTAATTACTACACCATTATTTAAGTTATTTTTTATCGTAACATAAATATATTCATAAATTTTCTTATGCCAAATCAGTTTATTAGCTATTTACATATACTAATTTTCCTTGATCTTGCATTTTATTATGTTATTCATATACCTTTATTTTAAATGTTACTTACAATTGTATTTTTTATTTATTATGTAAATCACATTGAACATTTTAAAGATATTCCGCTCTATAGGAATTATATACTTATTATCATTATTATGTAGTAGTAATTTATTACACGAATTAACCTTAGCATCTAAAAGTGAGCATTTTGTCATATTCATTCAAAACTCTGTGTTGTTCATAACAAGCATGCTATGTTCTTTGTGATTGTAGAGATCGGATCCGATAGCGATATTATGCTGTTTGCTAGCAACGGTACATACGTGTTCCCGGCCAGTCTGGAGAGCACGCCATCGGACATCGCCAATGCTTTCCTCGTGAGACGCGGCTGCGTGTCCGCCTGTAAGTGCTCTTCTCTGGTGCTGCCCTCCGGTCTTGCGGTGTCGCGAACGTACAGATAACAACCCCAAAAGGGTGGTTTTATACGTGTGCACTGTGCAGCAACGATCTTTACTTTGTATTTCGGATAAAATAGTATGTGCTTGGCGATAGCGAAAACGACATACAGATAATATTTTTTTTACACTACTAAGGATGATTTGATGTGGGTGAAATCATGCACGTGTCAAATGTAAATGTAATTATTTTGTGACATTCCTTGTCGAGTAACGGGAATAATAGACGTTATTTGTACAGTGTGGTGGTATAGCCTTACGTTAGGCTACAGGAAATCGACACACACAATACAAGTATAGCATTTCACCTAGCGACAGAAATGTTTAGATTTGGAAAGGTGAGACGATGTTTGTCACGGCACCTTTACTCACTCACTCACTCACTCACTCACTCACTCACTCACTCACTCACTCACTCACTCACTCACTCACTCACTCACTCAATCACTCACTCACTCATTTACTCCATTGTTCGCACGAACCAGTTACAACGAAGCGAGCATCATAAGTATAACCATACCGTGCTGTCTTTCGGCAGCTAACGTCGTCCAAGTCGACATTAATACCGACCTTGGCGATCTTCTGAAGAATGTGATGAAGGCCGATGTTGTCGACCGTAAGTACCCATAACTATTATCTGCATATATAGACGCGTGATAAGTTTACACATGTCTGTGCCTGAACGTAAAGTTACATGTAACTTGGACCAAGAATATCATTTATTTCAAAATGTAGCAGTATTTGGATACATTCAAACGAACTAGACGAAACCGCCATATTAGCCTCGATTTCGATCTTTCCATTGGCGAACTAGACGAAGTGCGCAAACGTGTTGATCACAACCGCCGTGCGCACGAATTATAAATAAATACGTTAATAAATACAAACGAGAAAATGCGTTAAATAAAATAACGGTGTTCATTTCCACAGGAAATAAATTGCTAGTCTGTCTTGCCATACGATAAGTGCGTCGCATTCATTCATGTTATTGATTCAGAAAACAGGTTTCTTAACAATTAAGAGCTTTCAAACAGTCGACAATACAGCGTAAGCTGATTAACCTAATAATAATTTACTTAAGAGAATATTGCCAGAGCAACAGTCGATAAAAGTAGCAATCTAAAATCTAAAAAAGTCATTTTTAGCTTCATCATAAAATATTCTCCCGTTTCCGTAAATCTACGAATTGCGATAGGAATGTGCTAAATAAGCAGCGGCGTATTGGGGAGGGGGGTATGAGCCCAAGGCTTTGATATATACATTAATCCGCGAATAATCTGTTGCGCTCCTACGTGGTAGCATTGCAAAGTAATGGGCAACTAAGCTGTGCCGCCCCCCGTTGAGAACCTTCGTTTCGGCTACTGCTCTGTCCCTCGGCCTCTGCAACACGTAGTAACTGCGGTGTCCTGGCTAAGCATTTATTACATATCAGACTTGGCACATACAGACAATTGACATCTTATGATAGATGTGTTGGATATGTTTCAATTGTTGTTGTTAATTGAGAAATATCGTAGCATAACGTAACGTACGTAGAAGTAGTTCTCGTTGATTCCAGCACTTGACAACCGACTAGTCGTTATATGTTGTAGATACTAGAATATGATGATCTTATGAGGCCTCGTTGAACTAGACTGCATTTTCTTAACAATATCGACCAAACGTACCTTTCTATTATTGTACTGAGGGTTGTCACTGTCTGGGTGCTTGTCGTCCTCGGTGGTTTTTTACGTCCCAATTAACGACACCGGTCGATATTAACGGGATCGTTACGGGGCGTGCATGGCCAGGTTTATACACCAAATGCCTGGTCCGGGTTTTGAACCCAGAACTCAGATATTTAAAGCGGACGTGCAAACCGCTACACTAAAGTAACTGTAACGTGCGTCGTGCCTGTTATGTTTACGTAGTGACGTGCACCGACTTTTCGGATTGGAGTTCCTGCTCAGAGTCATGTGGCAAAAGCGGAACTCAGGAGAAAACTCGCACGTGTACAAGTGGCGGCGAAAGCGTGACGAAATTCAAGTTCCAACCCTGTTTCTCCCCTTGTCCGACGACGACGACGACGGAGCCAACATCTACAACGGAGCCGACTACATCTACCACAGTGCCGACGACATCTACCACAGTGCCGACATCAACCACAGTGCCGACGACATCAACCACGGAACCGACGACATCAACCACAGTGCCGACGACATCAACCACGGAACCGACGACATCAACAGCAGGTAGATGACACAGATAAACTTTCTGTGCACATCCAATAAGACAGCATACAGTTATGTAGTTACTGCGTACATGAATAAAGTAATAATCCATCACCGCATCATACTATGTAGGCTAATTGTACACATGTTGAGTATGTCTTGAGTAAACTCTCATTTAATGAACGTAATTACTGAGTACACGAATAATGTGATAGTAAATCAATGCTATGAACGTCCATACACAATTCCTTTCCTAATTTACATCTCTCAACTATTCGACCACTTGTATCGTTTTGCTCGTAGGGCCGTACCCCGACTGCACTCGGTGCAACTACACGATGGGCCAAGTTTGGTTCCCGGACCCCGACAACTGTCATCTGTACTACATATGCGACAAGATCGACCGGATGGACGGATCGTGGTACTTCCGCGTCTACCACCCGACATGTGGCCAGCTATTCTGGGACCAGGAGAGACTGACGTGCGTTAGAAGCAACGCCAACTGTACGGATGCCGTTGTTGAATACACTGCTCCAAGTACCACGTTTGGTAAGCAAATTAAACTTTTCGTCTTTATCATACTGTCACAAATGTTCAGCAACTGAAACAAAAACGAGACAGACTGACGTGCGTTAGAACGGCATCGGAATGTTGAGAGATAGGCGACATTATCGTTGTATACGACCCACCATCTACGACGTATTGTAGGCACGTGTGTAACTGAACATTTGCAAGCAATGTGGGTTTCTTCTGATTTATTTTAATGTGAAATAAGAAGTACTCGCTCGCATTTCGAACTAGTTGCAGTTGAAGCTGTTATTCGTATTGACTAATTTCTGGATCTTTTCTCTTCTTATCTTGTTTCCAGTTTTCCTCGGACACATCATTTTACACGTGGCAATGTTCCGTTGATAGTTCTTGTTCAGTGTCCACGTTTGACTTTTGAAACACAGAGTTTGCACAAACACATACAGCCCGTATTCATATATTACATATCACTGCTGAAAAGTCAAAACAATGGAAGTCCATTTTTTTTGGAGCCATGTGGTTGCTAGGATATGAGCCTGCTAGACTAACCTCTAAAACACGAATACGGTATTTTGTTGTTTTGATTCTTGAACAACATCTGTTGAGGAAGCAAAAATTTAGATTTTTTAGAAGTTAGCGTAATAAACACATATAAAACCAACTACAGGGTGTAGGTCAAAATGGACTTCCACTGTTTTGTCTCTTAAACAGCGATATGCAGTCTCGCGGTGGTGCCTTGACACAACAGGAATTTCATACCTTCAAAACGTATCGCTATACTACGACAACCACCATTTTATCTCTGCATTGTAATTCTGGTATATATGGTACAGTGATGATAATTTCGAACGATTCCAACTGTCCCAGTAGACGTTTCACATGCAACCGTTTTGATAGCACAACTTGCCATGCAACTTTATCTCACACGTCTTTGCAGCCCCGTGCCCATACAAGGCAATGGCCGACCCACGCTATTTCAAGAGCGTTTCAAACTCCTTTGACATCTTCGAGTGTGAGGTCGGGTTCGTCTTCATTGATGCGGACATCCCGTGCACGTGCATTCCAGTCGCCCCAAGTAAGAATGATTTTCTTGTGAGCGCGGATATCGTTACGCTAATCTCCGAATAATAGCATTGCCCATATATGACGAAAGTAACAAAGTAATCATGGCACAGTGATACATTACTTATAAGTAGTGCAGCGTTGTTGCGTACGTTGTTGATGAGTACGTTCTTGTAGTGTTGTTGCGTACGTTGTTGATGAGTACGTTCTTGTAGTGTTGTTGCGTACGTTGTTGATGAGTACGTTCTTGTAGTGACATTCCAGAACAGCTCGTATGTAATAATCACAGCACCACGTCAAAACAATACACTCTCTTCGTTATTTGTTCAAAGTAGCACGTCAACACACCACATAAACCTATGCTACGTTGCCTTCAGTTGATCCTACATGTGACAACAGACTTCTGCTGCACTTCCCATACGAAATTGACTTTGACGACGTCACCTGCCACAACGCTAAGGGCTACTCCTACGGGGACGGAGAAGTACAGATCGTCTTCGACAATGTTCGAAACCAGAATGTTGCTGAATTCGACGGAAAATCTCGCATTGAGGTAGGTGTATATACACTTGCATGTAATATTACAAAACAATCTGATAAACATCTAGCTTGAAAGCATTCCCGTTGTGATGTAAAATGTTACACTTTCGTTTTGGAAAGCTCAATTCCAATCACTTATCAAGTACCTCCCACTCTGCAACGTCTGCATAATATGTAAGAACTAATTGTTCAACGATGTTCACTAGGTGGCGTTCATGCGCAACTGGCTTCAAGACCAGAACCAACGTGCGTGGACGGTGACTGCGTGGGTGAACAGGGTGCCAGGTCCCTTCGACTATGTGGGCATTGTCGACAACGGAGACTGCCAGGACAGCGCGAGCTTCCTTCTCTATGGCGATGTCGACGCCAACGCCGCACCGGTTGCCTACGGTGGCATTGCCGCCGGCAATGGTTTCCCAGCGACAGAAACAGGCCGAACTGTGAGTCTAACGTTTTTTTTACGTGACTGCTTATTTTAATGTTTAAACAGTTCTCTCGTTAACAGTCATAAAGTCAATGTTTGTATTAATAACTCGCCACAATGCTGCAAAGGGGACCTTACAGGTGCTACTACGGTAATATCCGTGCTGTTGTCAATATTGAAATGACTGTACGACATTTCTCATCTTAAGTGAGTAAAATCTATTTATAACTTTGCAGCAATTAGCATTGTCACAAGTCGTTTAACACTTGATGTCGCTCTTGGATACATAATAAAAACAAGAAACAATTTCGGGTCAAGTAAAATTGATATCCAACTTTGCAGCAATTAAAACTTATTCATCTCGAGTGAATGTTGGCGTTCTTCTTGTGATGCATAGAGACATATTAAAACAATGTCCGGGTCTAATTCATCCGGTTTTATGGTTTGACTTTGCACGATGTTTTACTAACTGATCGTCTGTTTTCAGATGAACGTTCCCTACGGTCAGTGGGTGCACCTGGCCGTGGTCTATGACGGATCCTCGGTCAGTCTGTACGTCGACGGTGTGCGACAAAATACACTGTCGAGTTCTCTTGCTGGTAAGTCACTAAGTCAGTGCTCACGCTAGAACTTAATGGGACGCCACCGATTTGGTTGTAATTCAACATTGCAAGAAGTTGTTAATTAACAAATGTCCCGACAGTGTGTGGAATAATTGATGAATAATTGATAATTTCGAGGAATAGCGTATCTTAATATGGAACACTATGATATGAAATATAAATATTAACGTTTTGTTAGAGCATATTTAAGTGTTCTCTCTCTCTCTCTCTCTCTCTCTCTGGTCTCTCTCTCTCTCTCTCTCTCTTCTCTCTCTCTCTCTCTCTCTCTCTCTCTCTCTCTCTCTCATCTCGTTATGTTGGTGAATGTGAGAATTCATGGGCACGAACGTTGGGTGAGCGTTTGCATATTAAAATCATCGCTCAATATCTCTCGCTTGCGTTGCCACTTTGCACGACTACATAGTAAACATTCCCTGTCAGATAGTTCGTACATTTTAAAACAATTATATAGTGCATACATCGCACACTATATTAACTGCAAATGGTTGAATATAGTCTTTGTGATGCGCAATGATTACACTATATTTTCTTTTACTCAGGTGCCATGCTGAACACACAGAATCCGCTGTACGTCGGTATGCAGGGATGCTGCAACAACAAACTTGGCTATTTTAAGGGACGAATTGATGACGTAAGTAAAGCATGACACATTAGCTACCTTTGATTGAATGATAGCAGCAGACAATTGTCGATCGGCTGGTGACACATTTATGGCTGACATTTGATTGTGAAGCTAGCATTGCTAGTGTGGCATTCTTCAGGAAGTGATTTAATTAGGTAATAACAACGTACACTTTCATTTCTCCAGCCAAGTTTTAAGTAGCGAAAGGCCACGACGCCATTCAACAGTTCTGTCACTTTGTCTAAGAACGTAATCTTTCTATTTGGTTGGCCATCGTGAGGTATGTACCTTTGCGTCACATGACAATGGATCCAACATGGATATACATAATACGTAGCAAATGTTTTTCAGGATAGTTGCACGGAAGAATTCATGAACGGAAGTGGGACTTTTGATATGCTTTGTTAATCCCTAATGCTTCTTGATTAATGTGCTGAATGACTTCTTCTATGCTGTTCCAGGTTCGTGTCTACACCGTTGCTCTTGACGCCGCTGAGATCCAGGCTATTATGCCATAGACACAGTACGATATATACTACCTTAACAATGATTCATGTGGAAGCAGATTTGCACGCATAATGTGTAGCGTGTTGTTATAATGTGTAGGACATCGGTAGCTTGTCGACGAAAGTGAACACATTATGTAATGAAGGCAAACCTGTCAGACGCACAAATATCTCGAATACAAATTACGTTTTGCGAAACGTCAATGCAATGAAAGAGTCTTCCATGACCAAAGTATGTTGGATGCGATCACACGTAGCTATTTTGTTTCCGAGACGTTAGCCAGATGTGCAGTATTGATTCCGTATTTCCATTGTAAAGGTGAATAATAAATAATGCAATGTACGCACGCTGTCTTGTTTTCACTATGGTTGTCATTCTAAGGCAGTTTGACGGTCTTATTTATATATTTGTTATTCAACTAATACTCGATTTAGGTAGGATTGTAGGAGGAGAGGATTACTCTGGAACACACACACATACACCAATGTATACACCGGTATATACAGCACTGGTCATACGTTTAAGGACACCAGCTCAAAGCAATAAGTTTCCGTAGTATCCCTCCATTAAATACACTTTTCCGTTAACATAGATCTATGGTGCAAGTGCAGTGTTTTCAGGGAGAATCGTACGGCTCAACAGCTTACGCACCTTGAACGCACTGCGATCGCTGCACTTGCAAATTAGGGATTGCCAATCAGAGATTGCCCGACGCGAATATGCGAACAAATAAGCAATCCGTTGGTTTTGAAAAAGGCTGCTGTCAACTACCCAAAAGAGAATATCTGGACGGCCGAGCTCCAGTTATAGCTTTTGCAGCTACCATGGAAAAGACTGTATATATATATATATGTATATATATATGTATATATATATATATGTATATATATATATATATATATATATATATATATATATATATATATATATATATATATATATATATATATATATATATATATATATATATATATATATATATATATATATATATATATATATATATATATATATATATATATATATATATATATATATATATATACAGTCTCTCTCTTCCGCGGCTTACGAGGCTTGCATACTGAGGTGATGAGGAACTAACTGGGACAGAGAAGGACTACTTTTCTTTGTTCAACACTTCTCGTATATTTGCTCTCTCAGACTCTATATGCAGTTTTGCTGGCATCCGACTGTTAATTGCACTTATCATCTGACCACTTTCTGATTTGTAGACTGTAGAGAGCTATGATCTGCTCACTACAAAACACTTTTACGTAGAACATGTTGTGCAATTGGATTCACAAATCAGATAATGTAAATGTAGGCTTACTCTGCATAGTACACAGTACGATGCTTATTAAACAATACAGTAAAACAGTACACCAAGTGCATGATCTAACAACAATAATTTGTTTATTATAGTAAAAACATATAACCATTACACAAGTACTTTATCAGACTACATTTATTGATTTCGCCCCAGAATTACCTATGTAATCAATGTAGTGAGTCTACTAGTTAGAATATTTGTCCAAACTAGAACAAAAAGGTTGTGTGCTAATTTGAATAAAGACAGCTGGTGCTGTGTGACTTGAGTCATCATAGAAATGGACTCAGCTAGTTCTTAACACTGTGCATCACATGCATTCTAAGGCTAACTGATGAATGGGCGCTTTCATTATGGACTTCCTAGTTTAATTAAACAAACACAAGGATTATAGCCTGAACTGGTTACTAACATAACTGTTTGTTTGAGGCAAACTATGTGTTTCTGGCTGGGAAAAGATGCAGCCTTTAGTGAAGCCTTTAGTTAATTTTGCTATATCAATAAAATAATATATTTAAACATTTCATATACTTTATGGTAGTATTTAAATAAAACATATTTTCATTCTGTTAACTACAAATACTTGATATAGCTGTATCGAGTACATCGGTCCCAGGTCTGCTCTTGCTTCTTCTAAAGAGAATTTTTTCAGCTTAAATATTCAAAGCATTAATGCAAAGTTCAATCACCTCACTCCACGTCTACTAGACTTATGCAACACATGCACTGGCCTTAGTTCAATATGTCTACAGGAAAGCAGACTCTCAGAGGACTTATCTCAAGATCATATCACTCATCAAGGTAAAAGATGTTCAGGTCTTGGCGGCTTAATTATATATCTACATGAACGTTACCAGTACAACATAAACATATGGAATTTATACGAGTCATCCACTATCTGGGAAGGCCTGTTTCTTAATATTTACGAAGAAAATATTAAAAATATATACCACAATAGGTAATATATACAGACCTCCAAAATTAAACAAGACGGACACAGTTATAGTTTTATAAACTTTTATTGATGAATTGGCACCTATCCTGTCAAAATTAGGAAAGGAAAGTTCAGAAACAATAATAGTTGGAGAATTTAACCTTGATCTGCTGAAAGTGAATGACAGACAAACAATTGCGTATTATATTAGTCTATTCGGTTTTTACCCAAAGACTTCTCTACCGACTTGCTTTTCTTCCAATAATTGTACACTTATTGATCATATATACTGTAAGTTCTCAACTGCCACTAGAGCTTGTACAACAGGAATGTTAATGAGTACTAATTATATCAGATCATCTACCATATTTCATAAGCTTTGACAAATTATAATCCAAACAAAGTTCACCCAAACATATAAAACGTAGGACAAACAACGAAGACTACTTTAGATTACTGTAAATATGTAAGTCAGTCGAGCATTATGGAAAAACTCAATCAGGATATTCACTCAGATCCAAACATTAATTATGATATAATTGAAGGCATACTCACTCAGTTGTACGTAAATCACTTTCCAGTTAAAACTGTTCGCCATAATAAGTATAAACATAAAAGTCCTGCTGAATCAATTAATTAATCAATCAATTAGATATAAAGACAAACTATATATGAAGCCAAAGCAGACTCAACAAAAATGACACCTCCTACAATAACATATCGGTCAATCTTTTCGTATATAAAAAATGTAAACGCCAAAAAGATCTTCTACGGAAACCAATTTGATCAATTCAAATCAAACGCCAGGAAAACATGGGACATCGTTAAACAACTTATACATAAGAACTACAACTTATAAATAAGAACTACACAAACTGTTTAAATCACTTTAATATAAATGGATTGTTTGTTACCGATACCACGGAGATACCAGATAGGTTTAACGAGTTCTTTGTAACTATTGGCAGTAAACGGCCCAAACAATTCCCAGCACAAATACACACAAAAACATTTACCAGTTATTTAAAGAACAAGTCTCTCTCAACGTTTAATATTTCAAACCAGTAACTGAAGATATTATAATATAAAGTATCAAGGATCATGACTCAATTTCAACAGTTTTACTAAGAAGAATTAATTAACTAATTTCTAAACCTTTGTCTCTCATTATTAACCAATCCCTAAACAAATAGTTATTATTATATTTCCAAAAAAATTGCGAAAGTTATTTCTGTGTATAAAAAAGTTGACAAAACCCTGCACAATAACAACAGGCATATTTCATTACTCCCTTCCATCCCCAGTCTTTGAAAAAAAATTGTATACGAAAACATATTTTGAATATCTAACGACATAGTGGTCCGCCAAGAGTGGCATCATCGGCATATAGTATCGCCTTGAATTTATTGCTAGCAAGATGAATATCGTTTATACAGAGAGTAAATAATAGGAGATCTAGTACTGACCCCTACGGGACATCTGTTGAGATAGTTAATGTGTCAGACATTGTATAATCGAATTGGACAAATTGGCGTATTTCGGTAAGGTAATTCATTACCCAAATTAGCGGAATCCCATTTATTACGTAATGTTCAAACATTTTGAATAAAATATTGTGATCTATGGCATCAAAAGCTTTTGACAAATGTAAGAAAATTTACATGGGATTTTTCTGTTGTCTAAGTTTTGGAAAAATATGTCTGTTAGTTCAAATGTAGCCGTTTCCGTGGAGTGTGATTTCCTAAACCCGTACTGACTTTTGTAACATAATTCGTTTATCGTTAGATATTCAAAATATTTTTTCGTATACAATTTTTTTTCAAAGACTGGGGATGGAAGGGAGTAATGAAATATGCCTGTTGTTATTGTGCAGGGTTTTGTCAACTTTTTTTTACACAGAAATAACTTTCGCAATTTTTTTGGAAATAGAATAATAACTATTTGTTTAGGGATTGGTTAATAATGAGAGACAAAGGTTTATAAATTAGTTAATTAATTCTTCTCAGTAAAACTGTTGAAATTGAGTCATGATCCTTGATACTTTGTATTATAATATCTTCAGTTACTGGTTTGAAATATTAAACGTTGAGAGAGACTTGTTCTTTAAATAACTGGTAAATGTTTTTGTGTGTATTTGTGCTGGGAATTGTTTGGGCCGTTTACTGCCAATAGTTACAAAGAACTCGTTAAACCTATCTGGTATCTCCGTGGTATCGGTAACAAACAATCCATTTATATTAAAGTGATTTAAACAGTTTGTGTAGTTCTTATTTATAAGTTGTAGTTCTTATGTTTAAGTTGTTTAACGATGTCCCATGTTTTCCTGGCGTTTGATTTGAATTGATCAAATAGGTTTCCGTAGAAGATCTTTTTGGCGTTTACATTTTTTATATACGAGAAGATTAACCGATATGTTATTGTAGGAGGTGTCATTTTTGTTGAGTCTGCTTTGGCTTCATATATAGTTTGTCTTTATATCTAATTGATTGATTAATTAATTGATTCAGCAGGACTTTTATGTTTATACTTATTATGGCGAACAGTTTTAAATGGAAAGTGATTTACGTACAACTGAGTGAGTATGCCTTCAATTATATCATAATTAATGTTTGGATCTGAGTGAATATCCTGATTGAGTTTTTCCATAATGCTCGACTGACTTACATATTTACAGTAATCTAAAGTAGTCTTCGTTGTTTGTCCTACGTTTTATATGTTTGGGTGAACTTTGTTTGGATTGTAATTTGTCAAAGCTTATGAAATATGGTAGATGATCTGATATAATTAGTACTCATTAACATCCCTGTTGTACAAGCTCTAGTGGCAGTTGAGAACTTACAGTATATATGATCAATAAGTGTACAATTATTGGAAGAAAAGCAAGTCGGTAGAGAAGTCTTTGGGTAAAAACCGAATAGACTAATATAATCCGCAATTGTTTGTCTGTCATTCACTTTCAGCAGATCAAGGTTAAATTCTCCAACTATTATTGTTTCTGAACTTTCCTTTCCTAATTTTGACGGGATAGGTGCCAATTCATCAATAAAAGTTTATATAACTATAACTGTGTCCGTCTTGTTTAATTTTGGAGGTCTGTATATATTACCTATTGTGGTATATTTTTTAAATATTTTCTTCGTATATATTAAGAAACAGGCCTTCCCAAATAGTGGATGACTCGTATAAATTCCATATGTTTATGTTGTACTGGTAACGTTCATGTAGATATATAATTAAGCCGCCAAGACCTGAACATCTTTTACCTTGATGAGTGATATGATATTGAGATAAGTCCTCTGAGAGTCTGCTTTCCTGTAGACATATTGAACTAAGGCCAGTGCATGTGTTGCATAAGTCTAGTAGACGTGGAGTGAGGTGATTGAACTTTGAACTTTCCTGTAGACATATTGAACTAAGGCCAGTGCATGTGTTGCATAAGTCTAGTAGACGTGGAGTGAGGTGATTGAACTTTGCATTAATGCTTTGAATATTTAAGCTGAAAAAAATTCTCTTTAGAAGAAGCAAGAGCAGACTTGGGACCGATGTACTCGGTACAGCTATATCAAGTATTTGTAGTTAACAGAATGAAAATATGTTTTATTTAAATACTACCATAAAGTATATGAAATGTTTAAATATATTATTTTATTGACATAGCAAAATTAACTAAAGGATTCACTAAAGGCAGCATCTTTTCCCAGCCAGAAACACATAGTTTGCCTCAAACAAACAGTTATGTTAGTAACCAGTTCAGGCTATAATCCTTGTGTTTGTTTAATTAAACTAGGAAGTCCATAGTGAAAGCGCCCATTCATCAGTTAGCCTTAGAATGCATGTGATGCACAGTGTTAAGAACTTGCTGAGTCCATTTCTATGATGACTCAAGTCACACAGCACCAGCTGTCTTTATTCAAATTAGCACACAACCTTTTTGTTCTAGTTTGGACAAGTATTCTAACTAGTAGACTCACTACATTGATTACATAGGTAATTCTTGGGCGAAATCAATAAATGTAGTCTGATAAAGTACTTGTATAATGGTTATATGTTTTTACTATAATAAACAAATTATTATTGTTAGATCATGCACTTGGTGTACTGTTTTACTGTATTGTTTAATAAGCATCGTACTGTGTACTATGCAGAGTAAGCCTACATTTACATTATCTGATTTGTGAATCCAATTGCACAACATGTTCTACGTAAAAGTGTTTTGTAGTGAGCAGATCATAGCTCTCTACAGTCTACAAATCAGAAAGTGGTCAGATGATAAGTGCAATTAACAGTCGGATGCCAGCAAAACTACATATAGAGTCTGAGAGAGCAAATATACGAGAAGTGTTGAACAAAGAAAAGTAGTCCTTCCAATTTTGGATGGCACATCACAGCAACTTTTCAACTCTGACCCAGTTAGTTCCTCATCACCTCAATATGCAAGCCTCGTCAGCCGCGGAAGAGAGAGACTGTATATATATATATATATATATATATATATATATATATATATATATATATATATATATATATATATATATATATATATATATATATATATATATATATATATATATATATATATATATATATATATATATATATATATATATATATATATATATATATATGGCCATAAGTTTAAACACACCAGCTGAAAACAGTCTTTTCCATGGTAGCTGCAAAAGCTATAACTGGAGCTCGGCCGTCCAGATATTCTCTTTTGGGTAGTTGACAGCAGCCTTTTTCAAAACCAACGGATTGCTTATTTGTTCGCATATTCGCGTCGGGCAATCTCTGATTGGCAATCCCTAATTTGCAAGTGCAGCGATCGCAGTGCGTTCAAGGTGCGTAAGCTGTTGAGCCGTACGATTCTCCCTGAAAACACTGCACTTGCACCATAGATCTATGTTAACGGAAAAGTGTATTTAATGGAGGGATACTACGGAAACTTATTGCTTTGAGCTGGTGTCCTTAAACGTATGACCAGTGCTGTATATACCGGTGTATACATTGGTGTATGTGTGTGTTCCAGAGTAATCCTCTCCTCCTACAATCCTACCTAAATCGAGTATTAGTTGAATAACAAATATATAAATAACACCGTCAAACTGCCTTAGAATGACAACCATAGTGAAAACATGACAGCGTGCGTACATTGCATTATTTATTATTCACCTTTACAATGGAAATACGTAATCAATACTGCACATCTGGCTAACGTCTCGGAAACAAAATAGCTACGTGTGATCGCATCCAACATACTTTGGTCATGGAAGACTCTTTCATTGCATTGACGTTTCGCAAAACGTAATTTTTAGTCGAGATATTTGTGCGTCTGACAGGTTTGCCTTCATTACATAATGTGTTCACTTTCGTCGACAAGCTACCGATGTCCTACACATTATAACAACACGCTACACATTATGCGTGCAAATCTGCTTCCACATGAATCATTGTTAAGGTAGTATATATCGTACTGTGTCTATGACATAATAGCCTGGATCTCAGCGGCGTCAAGAGCAACTGTGTAGACACGAACCTGGAACAGCATACAAGAAGTCATTCAGCACATTAATCAAGAAGCATTAGGGATTAACAAAGCATATCAAAAGTCCCCAAGTTTCCCTTCTATGCGGTTGTCACAACGAGGCTAGATGCATGACAACTATAATAGATTGTTGGCCATTGGGTTGAAATCCGTTCGTGAATTCTTCCGTGCAACTATCCTGAAAAAAATTTGCTACGTATTATGTATTTCCATGTTGTATCCATTGTCATGTGACGCAAGGGTACATACCTCACGATGGCCAACCAAATAGGAAGATTACGTTCTTAGACAAAGTGACAGAACTGTTGAATGGCGTCGTGGCCTTTCGCTACTTAAAACTTGGCTGGATAAATGAAAGTGTACGTTGTTATTACCTAATTAAATAACTTCCTGAATAATGCCACACTAACAATGCTAGCTTCACAATCAAATGTCAGCCATAAATGTGTCACCAGCCGATCGACAATTGTCTGCTGCTATCATTCGATCAAAGGTAGCTAATGTTTCATACTTTACTTACGTCATCAATTCGTCCCTTAAAATAGCCAAGTTTGTTGTCGCAGCATCCCTGCATGCCGACGTACAGCGGATTCTGTGTGTTCAGCATGGCGCCTGAGTAAAAGAAAATATACGTGTAATATATATATATTGAAAGAGGTCCGATGGACAGGTATTAAAGAAATTCTGTTATTTATATATGATATAATGATGATCCAGATTAAATGAAATTATCTATATTGTACCAAATAAATTAGTTGTTCAATAATTTTTCAACACACTAATAGTCAAATTTTGAAATGTTGTATAATGAGCAACGTCATTCAATGTTGAACCAATTCAGCGACGTCCTATTAAGTTCAAAGATGAACACTGACTTGGCGACTTACCAGCAAGAGAACTCGACAGTGTATTTTGTCGCACACCGTCGACGAACAGATTGACCGAGGATCCGTCATAGACCACGGCAAGATGCACCCACTGACCGTAGAGAACGTTCATCTGAAAACAGACGAACAGTTAGTAAAACATCGTGCAAAGTCAAACCATAAAACCGGATGAACTAGACCCGGAAATTGTTTTTGTTATGTCTCTATGCGTCACAAGAAGTACGCAAACACTCGAGATAAATAAGTATCAATTGCTGTAAAGTTGGACATTATTTTTACTTAGTTAACATGAGAAATGACGTAAGGTCATTCAAGAATTGAGAGCGACACGGATCTTACCGCAGTGACACATGGAGTGGCCACTTCGCAGCCTGGTGGCGAGGTATTAATACAAACATTGACTTTATGACTGTTAACGTGAGAACAGTTTAAATATTAAAACAAGTAATCACATAGGACGCGTTCGACTCACAGCTCGGCCTGTTTCTGTCGCTGGGAAACCACTGCCGGCGGCAATGCCACCGTAGGCACACGGCGCGGCGCTGGCGTCAACATTGCCATAGATGAGGAAGCTGGCGCTGTCCTTGCAGTCTCCATTGTCGACGATGCCCACATAGTCGAAGGGACCTGGCATCCTATTCACCCACGCAGTCACCGTCCACGCACGTTGGTTCTGGTCTTGAAGCCAGTTGCGCATGAACGCCACCTAGTGAAAATCGTTGAACAATTGGTTCTTAGATATTATGTAGACGTTGCAGAGTGGGAGGTACTTGATCAGTGATTGGAATTGAGCCTTCCAAAACGAAAATGTGACATTTTACATCACAACGGGGAATGCTTTCAAGTTAGACGTTTAGCAGGTCGTTTTGTTAGATTACATGGTTGGGTGTATACACATACCTCAATGCGAGATTTTCCGTCGAATTCAGCAACATTCTGGTTTCGAACACTGTCGAAGACGATCTGTACTTCTCCGTCCCCGTACGAGTAGCCCTTGGCGTTGTGGCAGGTGATGTCATCGAAGTTAACTTCGTATGGGAAGTGCAGCAGAAGTCTGTTGTCGCAGGTAGGCTCAACTGATATCAAAGTAGCGAAGGGTTATTTGGCGTGTTAGCGTGTTACGTTGAGTAAGTAGTTAAAACAAATGGTTCCACTGACATTGAGTATGATTATCTGATGTACGCTGCTATAGAATAGTATTGTAAGAACGGTTTAGTGCTAACCGATATGACCATACATCCAGGTATATCACGACCGTCATGACTACAATGTTATTTTGTGGTATTGTAGGTAATGCTATGATAAAAACTTGTAAGCTGCTGATAGAAGACGATATTTATATGTATTATATAACTATGTTGTGGTTGTCTTGATACCTTGGCCTTACAGGGGCAATGCTATTGTTCTTAGATGTACGTACCCAACTTTCGGACACAATACACGAACCAACGTTTCTACACTAATGTCACACTTACTTTGGGTGACTGGTATACACGTGCATGGAATGTCAGAGTCGTCAAAGATGAATCCGATCTCACACTCGAAAATGTCGCCTGGGGAAGCAATGCTCTCGAACTGGCGTTGATTGGACAATAAAGTCTTGTATGGGCACGGAGCTGCAAAGACGTACCAGTTATAATTGTAAACGTTAGATGCACATTCCAGCATCGCTACCTTAAATCTATTAATAATAAAAAAATCAATAATATATTTCAACATATAATAATGTCACTGTGTCAAAGCAGCAAAATATGTGAATATATATATATATATATATATATATATATATATATATATATATATATATATATATATATATATTATGTGTGTGTATATATATATATATATATATAATATATATATATATATATATATATATATATATATATATATATATATATATATATATATATATATATATATATATATATATATATATATATATATATATATACATACACACATAATATATATATATATATATATATATATATATATATATATATATTTAATATATAATATATATATATATATATATATATATATATATATATATATATATATATATATATATATATATATTGCACTATTATTACGTAGTGATTGTGTTAACATGTAGACTGCTGTGTTTAAGTGCGTAACAAACACACTGGAACCCAGCTTCATTTGCAAGTAGCGTGATTTGTTTTACATCTCACCGGAGACACATTTTTTTATTCAATTGTAGAACATTCATGATACGATTTTGCTTACCAAACGTGGTACTTGGAGGAGTGTATTCAACAACGGCATCCGTACAGTCGGCGTTGCTTCTAACGCACGTCAGTCTCTCCTGGTCCCAGGCTAGCTGGCCACATGTCGGGTGGTAGATGCGGAAGTACCACGATCCGTCCATCCGGTCGATCTTGTCGCATATGTAGTACAGATGACAGTTGTCGGGGTCCGGGAACCAAACTTGGCCCTTCGTGTAGTTGCACCGAGCGCAGTCGGGGTACGGCCCTACGAGCAAAACGATACGTGTAGTCGAATAGTTGAGAGCTTGTAAATTACGAACGCAATTGTGTGTGCACGTTTACAGTATTGATTTATTATCGCATTATTTGTGTTCTCAGTAATTACATTCATTAAGTGAAAGTATATTCCAGACGTACACGACACGTATACACGTAGCCTACATATTATGTTGGCTGCGTGTACATATTGAGTTGTGGTGATGTATCATTATTCATGCCCGCAGTAATTACTTTCATAATTGTATGCTGTTGCATTTAATGTGCACAAAAAATTTCACACCCTGGGTTAGGTAGGATTCAGTGTATAGTACGATTTTAATATGGATCATTTACCGGCTGTTGATGTCGTCGGCACTGTGGTTGATGTCGTCGGTACAGTGGTTGATGTCGTCGGTACAGTGGTTGATGTCGTCGGCACT
>OY759270.1:26686092-26723592 GCA_963662155.1 Lamellibrachia columna | reverse complement strand
GTGTTGCAATTGACCGAGACGACCTTGCACGTGAAACTCTGTCCGGCATCGAATTGACTGGGGCACACTTTGTACACGGCTGTCTGTTCGCCGCCACCGCAACTTGCCGAACAAGGTCCAAATTGAAGTGCTGGTCCACCTGTAGAGAGTCGAAATACAGTTTATTTTTCCAGTTTTTCGAGTTTATTTTGTACCGCGATTCGGTACGATCATTTGCTTAATTGATTCGCGGTTACTTACTCATATTTGTTTAACACATCCTCAACTTGTCTAATCAATGGTAATAAATAAACAATATAAAATTATATTAAAGTAATAAAAACGTATCGAGAAAGTACCAGTACCGTGGAATGAAGGAGTTGCCTTCACATTCAGAATAGTGTCTACACCGAATACTTTGGTACTAACTGAAACAATGTTGCAATCGATCAAGTATCTGATATAAAACTAAATCGAGTAAAATAAATAAAAAAATTATACTAGAAAATGTTTTATTTATTAAAAAAGAAATTTAAGCATGGGTTCCTTTGTTAGAACTTACCTAAAACGTGCGGTAGACTTCCCAGCAACACGGCTGTTCGTATGAGGGACTGCATCTTTCCAATGGGCTCGACACTACAACAGAATAGCTTCTTCTGAAACATATGTTCATGCTCTCCTCTTTGCCCGCATTGAGATAGGCGGCTATATTGGTCCTCGATTTCTATTTTCCTCCACCAGTCACTGACCTCGTTTCACTGCCATCTCTACCACCAGTTTCCATCCCTCTATATCTCGCTCTCGTTCTCTTCTCGCAATCCCGCCAAATCTCTTTTCACACAGTCCTACCAGCTCAGTCGCTATTTTCGTCGTCTCCTTCTATCCTCCATTGTAAGTACTTCCGCTCTCTTCGTTAACCGTTCAGCTTCCGTTAGTGCCACGTGTCCGGCCCACCAGCCCACTTAACCAGACTCCTCACCAGCTTCCTCCTGAAACTCTCTTTCACTCCACCCTCTGCAGTCCGCTCCTCCATTCTTCGCTTGCCTACCACTTTCACTACCGCACTGGTAGGCTGGTGTGTTACACGAACAAAGCTAACGTAACAAAACTGAATGCTATTGATTTTAACCCAATGTGACAATGTTAAAATGATTCGCCTTATTGCGTGTTTTTCGCATAATTTCACCGTGATTTATTAACAAACAGCTATTACGTTTGGACTGTCAGCAATTTGGAAGGTATCCTCGTCGTCTGGCATTTATGCAAATCGGATTATGCTTTTATAATCTCAATCTGTGAACTAATAATTGTCGCCCACCGCAAACGTGCTCAATTACACGTAAAGAAGACGTGGACAACTTATCGATAACAATACAACGGTGTTTCAAATATAACTCAGTCTTACTATATAGGGGATAGACGCAGCTTGATAACTATCTTAAGGTTATGCGTATTTTATATAAAATGCACATGTCTGGCTGCACGTACATGACAGAACACGTGGTGTTTATGCACGTACATGACAGAAAAACAACTACGACTGAAATGGCGACGACGACAGAAGTCGATAACGACAACCTCAGTGAAAACTTGACGAAGACGTCGGAGGATGACATGCGTGTCCACTTACCTCAGGACCGGATTATGTCTTCTGCTGGTGTGCTGGTCGAAATGGTCTTCGATGCAATGATGTCTGAAGACGTCCTCTGTCGGTTTATATAGCTGTGGCCAGATGAGGCGTGGGTTGGATAAACGATGCTGTGGTGCACTGGTGATTTGCTGACGTCGGATACAATTACTGTTTCCATCTAATATATGGTAAATGGGTGGGAATGCGGAAATAATGCAGACGAACAATGATGTAACAATAACCGGGCAGATTAACGTTTACTGTCACTGTACAGTCGCCTTATTACGTAAATCATTCGGGGAAAGATTGCGAAATAATTCTTGTCGGGCAGACTTCCGGTGCTTTCATACCTGTCAACTATCGTGCCGTAGGTCTAATGGTTTTGCATTAAGTGTCGCCGGTTTCACGGCAAAGATATGACATATCAGGCATATTTTCTTAACCTTTATCAATGTAAATGATGAAACAAAATTTCGGTTGTTTTTACGAAATTGAGACGCATAATATATTTGTGCGTGTTGCAAGCGAAGGCCTCCGTTAATTTTACTGGTAGAATCCGCCTTTTACTGAATAACATATGAAATGAGGTCAGTGATTGGTCAACGACTGAACATTAACCAATTGGATTTCGTGTAGGAAAGCATTGTAAGCACATGTTGAAGATGAGCGACACAGACAGCGAAATCGAATAGGACGGGCCAACATTCTCTAAAAAGCCAAACAATTTCTAGTTGTCCAGTATGGCTGGCAGTTTAACAGTACATGGACAGTTACGTATTCATGCGTTATTGCCGATTCAACAAGAAAGCGTCATAATCGATGCACTGTCTACAACGAGGCGATTATGGAACACGATAGGCTCTATAAATCTGACTCACATACCTAGAGTGACATGTTGCACTCAGTGTACAAGGTTGTAATATATGTATAAAGCTTTGTGACATATGTTTGAACTCTGTATATTTGACTTCATGCTCACTATCATGTGTTGAAGATTATGCATTCGACTTTGTGTTCAGTTGGGTGAAGCCAGGTTCTGTGTCTGGATTTACTTATGGGAATAAACATGGGTGACAGGCGTCGACAGCTACGCTTCCCTGTCATGAGAAAAGCAAGTTATTTATGTTACTGATATCAAGCAATTGTTTCGGATAGGACTTGCTTCTTTGAACACAATTATGCAGACATTTGAAAACTGGTTCAATTTTGTTTCCTTTGTCACGGCAGGACAGTGTTTTGTGTGCTAAACGAGATGGTGATGATTGACATCGTCTAAGTGTCCTAATGGAGATTAAGTTAAACGATGTTGGGAGTAGTGACAGTGTCTGAATGTTGCATCGTCGTGAAAGGTGTGCTGCGGTTACAAAATGGTTAGTTTAAAATTTATCTTCGGAAACTGGTACGTGACCGCAGTAGGTACGTTATCGATGATTTCCAGTGGAGTGTACGTTATCCATTCGCTGGAGTGTGTATGATGTAGGGGAGGCCAGTTCAAAGGGAATGTTAAAATGTCGTGTGCGTGAGGGCTAACATATTCCAAGTAGGTCGTTAATGGGATGTTTGCTGCACAACATAAAATGATAGTTTTTAATCAAACAAAAAACCCTATTAGCAAAGCCGTTCCACTTTGCCCCGCCCACCTACTTCTCACACGTGTTCTGCTTATTAATACACACAGGGACATATTTGCCACATCACATCACGAATAAGACAGACACGAATAAAATATGCATCAACCACACTAGCATTGAAAACCGTCAATATCTATTGTTACCACATAATAGTCTTTTCAATGATTAACGAATCAAAATAAAACTTAACATCTTATTTAATTTTGTGGGCAATCAGAATAATTTCGCATGGCAAACACAACTCACATACGGAACCTATAATGAAATATCTGAACCTATTCAAAATTGAAGGCGTTTTAATGCGTCTGTTACAATCAGTAATGTAATAATCGACCGGTAATTTAATAATCGACCGGTAATTTAATAATCGACCGGTAATATAATAATCGACCGGTAATGCAATAAATCAACCGGTAATGTAATAATCGACCGGTAATTTAATAAATAATGTAATAATCGACCGGTAATGTAATAAATCGACCGGTAATGTAATAAACGATCGGTAATGTAATAAATCGACCGGTAATGTAATACAAATATTGATGATAAACGATTATGCTGATGATGACAATTAAGGAATCATCTTAGTGACAATGATAATGATGATGATGATGATGATTATGATGACGATGATAATGATCAAGCTGATGATGATAATGATGATGATGACAATAATAACGATGATAATGATGGTGATGTTGAAGGTGATAAATGGTTATGATGATGATGATGATGAGGAAGAAGATGAAGACAATTAAGTGGTCTTAGTGATGATGATGATGATGATGATGATGATGATGATGATGACGAAGATGATGACAATGAGTGTGATCATTATTACGATTATGAGGACGAAGACACTCACACCCTCAGCCACATCATCCTGCTCCTCCTCCTCATCGTCATAATCATCCTCCTTATAACGGCTAGCCATGCTGACACCCACTCGTTCACAAACATATAATTAACATAAGAATCTCGGAACGAGTGAGCCGCATGTTTTCTGGGAGAACATATGGAATGCCGTTTATATAATGTCCCAGGTAATGCACGGCAGTAACTACATGTTGGCAAACAATCGGACCGAGTCAGACAGAGTGGAAAGGAAGAAGGCGGGTCATTAAAAAGGGTCACCTCAACAAATGAAAGAAGTAATCTACACTCAATTAAGGGATCACTAAAATGCTTAAAAAGAAATACCTGATCATCATTTCATCAAATTAAAGGATCATATCAAACAAGTTATGTGAAATCTCAAAATGAAATGTGATATTATATTAGAAACTTAAGTATAATCTCAAAATTAATAAAATAAGGGATCAGCTGAAACAATTAAGGGGTTATGACAAACATTAAAGTTAAGAGTAATTTCAGCCAACCAAAATGTTTATCTAAACGATTAAACGTATTTTAAAATATGACTAAAATTAAGGGATTTTATCAAAAACAAGTTAAAGGATAATTAAAAAAGGAGTCATTAAGGGGTCATTTAAAAATCGTCTCAACAAACTAAGGTATCATCTTAAGTGTGTGTTCTCAAAGAAGTTCAGGGATCATATTAAAAAGTGTAACTAGTCAATACAAATGAACCAGCTAATCGTCTCAACAAAATAAGGGATCATTTCATAAAATAATGGGGTCTTCCCAAACCAGGTAAAGGTTCATTTATAAAAAAAGCAGGGATCATTAAAAAACTTATGTAGCTGATTGCTATGAAATGAAACAGTTACTTTATATAATTAAGGGAAATCTAAACTTGTAAGGATTCATATCAAAGCACAAACTGAAGGGGTCATCAAACTAATTATGGGGTCACATCGAAAATGTACGGGGTTATGTCAAATCAATTATTAAACGGATTTTAAAAATAAACCAAGGAATCATAAAAAAGTAAGGGTCATTTAACAAATTAACTATCTCATCATCTAAAAAAGTTAAGGGGTCACCTTATATAATTAAAGGGTTATCTCAAAATAAAAATATAAGGAGTCATATCAAAAGACAAACTTAAGGGGCCATCAAAACAATAAGGAGTCATCTAAAAATTGCAATAACAGGGTCATCTAAAAATCAGCCTCTTATTTTTATGTTTTTAGTTGATCGCTTTTTAATTTAAAAATACCCTTAAGTTTTGGGGATTACCTCTTAACGGCGTAAATGTTAAATGTACCCCTAAATTTTATATGTTGAGTTGCTCATTTAATTGTTAAGACAACCCCGTTTAATAGCAACTAAAATCCATTGATATTTACCACATATCATAATCAGTACATGCGTGGGCTGTCGATTCAGACTAAATGTCTAAACTATTTTTCTTGCATAGTTCGTGGGCACACACAAGAGACGGCCTTCCTATATTTATATTCCTTGATTACATAGTAATAAAATATAATTATGATATGTTTATATTGCGGAGTTACGCAACCGAACACTGGCTGCGCGCAGGTGGAGAAGAGAAAACTCGCCACGCCATTTTGCGGTTATGTTCTAGTAAGACGTCCGCGCTCACTGCCGTTGTACTCAGACGTCCGCGCTTAATGCCGTTGTACTCAGACGCTCGCGTTTAATGCCGTTGTACTCAGACGTCCGCGCTTAATGCCGTTGTACTCAGACGCTCGCGTTTAATGCCGTTGTACTCAGACGTCCGCGCTTAATGCCGTTGTACTCAGACGTCCGCGTTTAATGCCGTTGTACTCAAACGTCCGCGCTTAGACGTGGGAACGCATCAGCACGTGGAAACTCCGAAACGGACCGGGGGAACGGGAACACGTGGTCTCGGAAGCGCGAGAACGCCTGAGTATATCCAGATGGAGGCTGGCAAAATAAATCCCATGCGAACCGCAAATACGGATCATATATTCACGACATCGATATAGGAGTGAGAGAAAGTGAGACGGAAAGAGAGAGAGAGAGAGAGAGAGAGAGAGAGGGGGGGACATTTTAATTCGAACGTAAGGTGGAGCAACGTGTCTTGTTACTTTGTCATTATTTTGTTCATAATGTTAAGATAACTTATATTTTCATTTACACGTTATATTAAGCGAAAATATTATAGGCAAACCGTTATTTCATCCGTCAACAGCGTGGTATATAAGCACAATACCCTTTATTCGATAGCTGTAGATATGCAATTTTCAATCTCACTTAGGTAACATGGCGCAACGCGTCACGCTAATTGAAGGATCCATCACAATGTTTCTCCGCATAGTGGCGCTTCTTGCTCTTTAGTTTGCCTGGTAACATGTATTTTGTTCAAAAATGAGTTGCTGCCGGGTCTGGGGTGGTGGATGGCCCCCGATTTTATCCCTTGAAGTGGGCAAAATAGTACATTTATTTAGGGGAACCACGACAAGGCTAAAACAGCATGGCTAGCCATGATAAGGGTGAACATGAGGATGTTGTGGGGGAGGTGGAGGAGTAGGAGCAGGACGATGAGGCTGGTGAGGATGACGTGGTTGTCTTCGTAATAATTATTATCCTCATAATCATCATCACTAAGATAACTCCTTAATTATATTCATCTTTCTCCTCCCATTCATCATCATCATTACCATTTATCATCTTCATCATCATCGTTATCATAATCATCTTCATCGCTTTTATTACATTACCGGTTGATTGTTACAACCAGTAATGTAATAATCTACCGGTAATGTAATAAATCGACAGGTACCGTAATAAATCGACAGGTAATGTAATAATAATAATAATCTCATAAAAGTTGTCTACTCAGAAAGGTTAATGGATCTTTTGAAAAATAGATTAAAAAGAATTGGCTGATCGTTTCAACACATCTCGTAAAATAAAGGGGTTTTCTCAAAAAAGTTAAGGTGTCATTTCAAAAATGTAAATATTCATTAAAGCGAAAAAGCGCCATCTGTAGGAAGTGTGGAAATTAGTAGAAATAACTCGCTACATAGGTTTATCGACAGCAATGGCGCGGTCCATGAAATATGGTTGCTGTGTGTTCAACAAGCTTTTCCTAATAAACCAGTAACGTGATATAGATGATTGTAGTTGCAAACGATTAAATTGTATTAATTTTTTAGGTGCATAACTCTCCAAAAATTGCATTTTGTTTCTATTTAAGGGATAACCAAGCAACATATCAAATTAAGTTGTACATTTAAAATTGAAGACATTAAGAGGTAAGCCCGAAAAATAAAGGGGATCTTTAAATTAAAAAGCGATCACCTCAAAACGTAAAACAAGAGTCTCATTTTTAGATGAATCCTTAATGTTTTGATAGCCCACTTAGCATTTCCAGATGATGAGTTAGTTACTTTGTTAAATCACCCTTACATTTTTCAAAATGATTCCTTAATTTATTTTAAAAATCGTTTAATTTATTTAAGATAACCCCTCCTATATTTTCGATGTGATCCCATAATTTTGTTATGACCCTTTAATTTGTGTTTTGTTATGAATGTTTACATTTTAAGATTTCCCTTAATTGTATGAAGTGACCGCTTGGGAATACCCCATTGTATTATGAAATGATCCCTTAATTTATTGAGACGATCAAGTTAACATGATATTCCGACAAGGAAATGTCATAAAATCGCTATCCCATTATAGTGACACCTCGAGAGCCAGAACATGTATTAAGTAACACTTACCAGCTATACTTAGAAAAATGACACCATGCATTGTGGATAAAATTTATACACATAGTCTTCACGGCTTTTCTACATACAACTAGCAATACCTACTAACACTTGACAAAAATTCCTGCACAAACGCTAACTGCTACATGTGGCTACACAGGATCATCATGTCCTTTCTTTCAATAAACTGGGACAATAAACGTTGATAATGATTAAAAACATGTTGTAGGCAATGTATGCACACGGAAAACCACCTTTGTAGTTGGATCTCACGCTGTCATATTATTCATTAAGCCTTACTGAGAATCTCCTTGCAGTTTTTTATGCTAAAGAATAAATCGAATGTATTTATTTATGTCGAATAACGAAATTCCAGTTCCAGTGTTTGTGTGTGTGTGTGTGTGTGTGTGTGTGTGTGTGTGTGTGTGTGTGTGTGTGTGTGTGTGTGTGTGTGTGTGTGTGTGTGTGTGTGTGTGTGTGTGTGTGTGTGTGTGTGTGTGTGTGGTGTGTGTCAGTGAGTGAGTGTGTGTGTGTGTGTGTGTGTGTGTGTGTGTGTGTGTGTGTGTGTGTGTGTGTGTGTGTGTGTGTGTGGTGTGTGTGTGTGTGTGTGTGTGTGTGTGTGTATGTGTGTGTGTGTGTGTGTGTGTGTGTGTGTGTGTGTGTGTGTGTGTGTGTGTGTGTGTGTGTGTGTGTGTGTGTGTGTGTACGTGCATATTCATGCGTGTATGTGTGTGGGTGCGCGTCCTCGGTGGTTCTTTTACGTCCCAATTAACGACACAGGTCGATATTAACGGGATCGTTACGGGGCTTGCATGGCCAGGTTTATACACTCAATGCCTGGTCCGAGTTTTGAACCCAGAACTCAGATATTTAAAGCGGACGTGCAAACCACTACACTAAAGTAACTGTAACGTGCGTCGTGCCTGTTATGTTTATGTAGTGACGTGCACCGAATTTTCGGATTGGAGTTCCTGCTCAGAGTCATGTGGCAAAAGCGGAACTCAGGAGAAAACTCGCACGTGTACAAGTGGCGGCGAAAGCGTGACGAAATTCAAGTTCCAACCCTGTTTCTCCCCTTGTCCGACGACGACGACGACGGAGCCAACATCTACAACGGAGCCGACGACATCTACCACAGTGCCGACGACATCTACCACTGTGCCGACGACATCTACCACAGTGCCGACGACATCAACCACAGTGCCGACGACATCAACCACAGTGCCGACGACATCAACCACAGTGCCGACGACATCAACCACAGTGCCGACGACATCAACCACGGAACCGACGACATCAACAGCAGGTAGATGACACAGATAAACTTTCTGTGCACATCCAATAAGACAACATACAGTTATTTAGTTACTGCGTACATGAATAAAGTAATAATCCATTACCGCATCATACTATGTAGGCTAATTGTACACATGTTGAGTATGTCTTGAGTAAACTCTCATTTAATGAACGTAATTACTGAGTACACGAATAATGTGATAGTAAATCAATGCTATGAACGTCCATACACAATTCCTTTCCTAATTTACATAAACTATTCGACCACATGTATCGTTTTGCTCGTAGGGCCGTACCCCGACTGCACTCGATGCAACTACACGAAGTTTGGTTCCCGGACCCCGACAACTGTCATCTGTACTACATATGCGACAAGATCGACCGGATGGACGGATCGTGGTACTTCCGCGTCTACCACCCGACATGTGGCCAGCTATTCTGGGACCAGGAGAGACTGACGTGCGTTAGAAGCAACGCCAACTGTACGGATGCCGTTGTTGAATACACTGCTCCAAGTACCACGTTTGGTAAGCAAATTCAACTTTTCGTCTTTATCATACTGTCACAAATGTTCAGCAACTGAAACAAAAACGAGACAGACTAACGTGCGTTAGAACGGCACCGGAATGTTGAGAGATAGGCGACATTATCGTTGTATACGACCCACCATCTACGACGTATTATAGGCACGTGTGTAACTGAACATTTGCAAGCAATGTGGGTTTCTTCTGATTTATTTTAATGTGAAATAAGAAGTACTCGCTCGCATTTCGAACTAGTTGCAGTTGAAGCTGTTATTCTTATTGGCTCATTTCTGGCTCTTTTCTCTTCTTATCTTGTTTCCAGTTTTCCTCGGACACATCATTTTACACGTGGCAATGTTCCGTTGATAGTTCTTGTTCAGTGTCCACGTTTGACTTTTGAAACACAGAGTTTGTACAAACGCATACAGCCCGTATTCATATATTACATATCACTGCTGAAAAGTTAAAACAATGGAAGTCCATTTTTATTTGAGCCATGTGGTTGCTAGGATATGAGCCTGCTAGACTAACCTCTAAAACACGAATACGGTATTTTGTTGTTTTGATTCTTGAACAACATCTGTTGAGGAACCAAATTTTTTTATTTTTTAGAAGTTAGCGTAATAAACACATATAAAACCAACCACGTGGTGCAGGTCAAAATGGACTTCCACTGTTTTGTCTCTTAAACAGCGATATGCAGTCGCGCGGTGGTGCCTTGACACAACAGGAATTTCATACCTTCAAAACGTATCGCTATACTACGACAACCACCATTTTATCTCTGCATTGTAATTCTGGTATATATGGTACAGTGATGATAGTTTCGAACGATTCCAACTGTCCCAGTAGTCGTTTCACATGCAACCGTTTTGATAGCACAACTTGCCATGCAACTTTATCCAACTGTCTCACACGTCTTTGCAGCCCCGTGCCCATACAAGGCAATGGCCGACCCACGCTATTTCAAGAGCGTTTCAAACTCCTTTGACATCTTCGAGTGTGAGGTCGGGTTCGTCTTCATTGATGCGGACATCCCGTGCACGTGCATTCCAGTCGCCCCAAGTAAGAAAGATTTTCTTGTGAGCGCGGATATCGTTACGCTAATCTCCGAATAATAGCATTGCTCGTATATGACGAAAGTAACAAAGTAATCATGACACAGTGATACATTACTTATAAGTAGTGCAGCGTTGTTGCGTACATTATTGATGAGTACGTTCTTGTAGTGTTGTTGCGTACGTTGTTGATGAGTACGTTCTTGTAGTGTTGTTGCGTACGTTGTTGATGAGTACGTTCTTGTAGTGTTGTTGCGTACGTTGTTGATGAGTAAGTTCTTGTAGTGTTGTTGCGTACGTTGTTGATGAGTACGTTCTTGTAGTGTTGTTGCGTACGTTGTTGATGAGTACGTTCTTGTAGTGACATTCCAGAACAGCTCGTATGTAATAATCACAGCACCACGTCAAAACAATAAACTCTCTTCGTTATTTGTTCAAAGTAGCACGTCAACACACCACATAAACCTACGCTACGTTGCCTTCAGTTGATCCTACATGTGACAAAAGATTTCTGCTGCACTTCCCATACGAAATTGACTTTGATGACGTCACCTGCCACAACGCTAAGGGCTACTCCTACGGGGACGGAGAAGTACAGATCGTCTTCGACAGTGTTCGAAATCAGAATGTTGCGCAATTCGACGGAAAATTTCGCTTTGAGGTAGACCGGGCATACACCCATGCATGTAATATTTAATGAAACGACCAGCTAGCCATCCACCTTAAAAACGTTTATTTGACAAAGCAAATCGTCTGCATAATGCGTAAACATCAATTGTGCATCTATGTTCGCTAGGTGGCGTTCATGCGCAACTGGCTTCAAGACCAGAACCAACGTGCGTGGACGGTGACTGCGTGGGTGAACAGGGTGCCAGGTCCCTTCGACTATGTGGGCATTGTCGACAACGGAGACTGCCAGGACAGCGCGAGCTTCCTTCTCTATGGTGATGTCGACGCCAACGCCGCACCGGTTGCCTACGGTGGCATTGCCGCCGGCAATGGTTTCCCAGCGACAGAAACAGGCCGAACTGTGAGTCGAACGTTTTTTTTACATGATTGCTTATTTTAATGTTTAAACCGTTCTCACGTTAACAGTCATAAAGTAAATGTTTGTATTAATAACTCGCCACAATGCTGCAAAGGGGACCTTACAGGTGCTACTACGGTAATATCCGTGCAGTTGTCAATATTTAAATGACTGTACGATATTTCTCATCTTAAGTGAGTAAAATCTATTTATAACTTTGCAGCAATTAGCATTGTCACAAGTCGTTTAACACTTGATGTCGCTCTTGGATACATAATAAAAACAAGAAACAATTTCAGGTCAAGTAAAATTGATATTCAACTTTGCAGCAATTAAAACTTATTCATCTCGAGTGAATGTTGGCGTACTTCTTGTGATGCATAGAGACATATTAAAACAATGTCCGTGTCTAATTCATCTGGTTTTATGTTTTGACTTTGCACGATGTTTTACTAACTGCTCGTCTGTTTTCAGATGAGCGTCCCCTACGGTCAGTGGGTTCACCTGGCCGTGGTCTATGACGGATCATCGGTCAGTCTGTACGTCGACGGTGTGCGACAAAATACACTGTCGAGATCTCTTGCTGGTAAATCGCTAAGTCAGTGCTCACGCTAGAACTTAATGGGACGCCACCGATTTGGTTGTAATTCAACATTGCAAGTTGCAAGTTGTTAATTAGCAAATGTCCCGACAGTGTGTGGAATAATTGATGAATAACTGATAATTTCGAGGAATAGCGTATCTTAATATGGAACAATATGATATGAAATATAAATATTAACGTTTTGTTAGTGCATCTTTATGTGTTCTCTCTCTCTCTCTCTCTCTTTTTCTCTCTCTCTTTCTCTCTCTCTCTCTCTCTCTCTCTCTCTTTGGTCTCTCTCTCTTCTCTTTCTCTCTCTCTCTCTCTCTCTCTCTCTTTCTCTCACTCTCTCTCTCTCTGTCTGTCTCTCTCTCTCTCTCTCTCTCTCTCTCTGGTCTCTCTCTGGTCTCTCTCTCTTCTTTCTCTCTCTCTATCTCTCTCTCTCTCTCTCTCTCTCTCTCTCTCTCTGGTCTCTCTCTCACTCTTCTCTCTCTCTCTCTCTCTCTCTCTCTCTCTATCTCATCTCATTATGTTGGTGAATGTGAGAATTCATGGGAACGAACGTTGGGTGAGCGTTTGCATATTAAAATCATCGCTCAATATCTCTCGCTTGCGTTGCCACTTTGCACGACTACATAGTACACATTCTCTGTCCGATAGTTTGTACATTTTAAAACAATTATATAGTGCATACATCGCACACTATATTAACAGCAAATGGTTGAATATAGTCTTTGTGATGCGCAATGATTACACTATGTTTTCTTTTACTCAGGCGCCATGCTGAACACACAGAATCCGCTGTACGTTGGCATGCAGGGATGCTGCGACAACAAACTTGGCTATTTTAAGGGACGAATTGATGACGTAAGTAAAGTATGAAACATTAGCTACCTTTGATCGAATGATAGCAGCAGACAATTGTCGATCGGCTGGTGACACATTTATGGCTGACATTTGATTGTGAAGCTAGCATTGTTAGTGTGGCATTCTTCAGGAAGTGATTTAATTAGGTAATAATAACTTACACTTTCATTTATCCAGCCAAGTTTTAAGTAGCGAAAGGCCACGACGCCATTCAACAGTTCTGTCACTTTGTCTAAGAACGTAATCTTTCTATTTGGTTGGCCATCGTGAGGTATGTACCCTTGCGTCACATGACAATGGATCCAACATGGAAATACATAATACGTAGGAAATTTTTTTCAGGATAGTTGCACGGAAGAATTCATGAACGGAAGTGATTTCAACCCAATGGCCAACAATATATTATAGTTGTCATGCATCTAGCCTCGTTGTGACAACCGCATAGAGGGGAAACTTGGGGACTTTTGATATGCTTTGTTCATCCCTAATGCTTCATGATTAATGTGCTGAATGACTTCTTCTATGCTGTTCCAGGTTCGTGTCTACACCGTTGCTCTTGACGCCGCTGAGATCCAGGCTATTATGCCATAGACACAGTACGATATATACTACCTTAACAATGATTCATGTGGAAGCAGATTTGCACGCATAATGTGTAGCGTGTTGTTATAATGTGTAGGACATCGGTAGCTTGTCGACGAAAGTGAACACATTATGTAATGAAGGCAAACCTGTCGGACGCACAAATATCTCGAATAAAAATTACGTTTTGCGAAACGTCAATGCAATGAAAGAGTCTTCCATGACCAAAGTATGTTGGATGCGATCACACGTAGCTATTTTGTTTCCGAGACGTTAGCCAGATGTGCAGTATTGATTACGTATTTCCATTGTAAAGGTGAATAATAAATAATGCAATGTACGCACGCTGTCTTGTTTTCACTATGGTTGTCATTCTATGGCAGTTTGACGGTGTTATTTATATATTTGTTATTCAACTAATACTCGATTTAGGTAGGATTGTAGGAGGAGAGGATTACTCTGGAACACACACATACACCAATGTATACACCGGTATATACAGCACTGGTCATACGTTTAAGGACACCAGCTCAAAGCAATAAGTTTCCGTAGTATCCCTCCATTAAATACACTTTTCCGTTAACATAGACCTATGGTGCAAGTGCAGTGTTTTCAGGGAGAATCGTACGGCTCAACAGCTTACACACCTTGAACGCACTGCGATCGCTGCACTTGCAAATTAGGGATTGCCAATCAGAGATTGCCCGACGCGAATATGCGAACAAATAAGCAATCCGTTGGTTTTGAAAAAGGCTGCTGTCAACTACCCAAACGAGAATATCTGGACGGCCGAGCTCCAGTTATAGCTTTTGTAGCTACCATGGAAAATACTGTTTTCAGTTGGTGTGTTTAAACTTATGGCCATATATATATATATATATATATATATATATATATATATATATATATATATATATATATATATATATATATATATATATATATATATATATTTATATATATATACATATATATATATATATATATATACATATATATATATATATATATATATATATATATATATATATATATATATATATATATATATATATATATATATATATATATATATATATATATATATATATATATATATATATATATATATATATACAGTCTCTCTCTTCCGCGGCTGACGAGGCTTGCATACTGAGGTGATGAGGAACTAACTGGGACAGAGTTGAAAAGTTGCTGTGATGTGCCATCCAAAATTGGAAGGACTACTTTTCTTTGTTCAACACTTCTCGTATATTTGCTCTCTCAGACTCTATATGCAGTTTGCTGGCATCCGACTGTTAATTGCACTTATCATCTGACCACTTTCTGATTTGTAGACTGTAGAGAGCTATGATCTGCTCACTACAAAACACTTTTACGTAGAACATGTTGTGCAATTGGATTCACAAATCAGATAATGTAAATGTAGGCTTACTCTGCATAGTACACAGTACGATGCTTATTAAACAATACAATAAAACAGTACACCAAGTGCATGATCTAACAACAATAATTTGTTTATTATAGTAAAAACATATAACCATTAAACAAGTACTTTATCAGACTACATTTATTGATTTCGCCCCATAATTACCTATGTAATCAATGTAGTGAGTCTACTAGTTAGAATATTTGTCCAAACTAGAACAAAAAGGTTGTGTGCTAATTTGAATAAAGACAGCTGGTGCTGTGTGACTTGAGTCATCATAGAAATGGACTCAGCTAGTTCTTAACACTGTGCATCACATGCATTCTAAGGCTAACTGATGAATGGGCCCTTTCGCTATGGACTTCCTAGTTTAATTAAACAAACACAAGGATTATAGCCTGAACTGGTTATTAACATAACTGTTTGTTTGAGGCAAACTATGTGTTTCTGGCTGGGAAAAGATGCTGCCTTTAGTGAAGCCTTTAGTTAATTTTGCTATATCAATAAAATAATATATTTAAACATTTCATATACTTTATGGTAGTATTTAAATAAAACATATTTTCATTATGTTAACTACAAATACTTGATATAGCTTTATCGAGTACATCGGTCCCAGGTCTGCTCTTGCTTCTTCTAAAGAGAATTTTTTTCAGCTTAAATATTCAAAGCATTAATGCAAAGTTCAAACACCTCACTCCACGTCTACTAGACTTATGCAACACATGCACTGGCCTTAGTTCAATATGTCTACAGGAAAGTAGACTCTCAGAGGACTTATCTCAAGATCATATCACTCATCAAGGTAAAAGATGTTCAGGTCTTGGCGGCTTAATTATATATCTACGTGAACGTTACCAGTACAACATAAACATATGGAATTTATACGAGTCATCCGCTATTTGGGAAGGCCTGTTTCTTAATATATACGAATAAAATATTTTTAAAATATACCACAATAGGTAATATATACAGACCTCCAAAATTAAACAAGACGGACACAGTTATAGTTATATAAACTTTTATTGATGAATTGGCACCTATCCTGTCAAAATTAGGAAAGGAAAGTTAAGAAACAATAATAGTTGGAGAATTTAACCTTGATCTGCTGAAAGTGAATGACAGACAAACAATTGCGGATTATATTAGTCTATTCGGTTTTTACCCAAATACTTCTCTACCGACTCGCTTTTCTTCCAATAATTGTACACTTATTGATCATATATACTGTAAGTTCTCAACTGCCACTAGAGCTTGTACAACAGGAATGTTAACGAGTAATAATTATAATAGATCATCTACCATATTTCATAAGCTTTGACAAATTACAATCCAAACAAAGTTCACCCAAACATATAAAACGTAGGATAAACAACGAAGACTACTTTAGATTACTGTAAATATGTAAGTCAGTCGAGCATTATGGAAAAACTCAATCAGGATATTCACTCAGATCCAAACATTAATTATGATATAATTGAAGGCATACTCACTCAGTTGTACGTAAATCACTTTCCAGTTAAAACTGTTCGCCATAATAAGTATAAACATAAAAGTCCTGCTGAATCAATTAATTAATCAATCAATTAGATATAAAGACAAACTATATATGAAGCCAAAGCAGACTCAACAAAAATGACACCTCCTACAATAACATATCGGTCAATCTTCTCGTATATAAAAAATGTAAACGCCAAAAAGATCTTCTACGGAAACCTATTTGATCAATTCAAATCAAACGCCAGGAAAACATGGGACATCGTTAAACAACTTATACATAAGAACTACAACTTATAAATAAGAACTACACAAACTGTTTAAATCACTTTAATATAAATGGATTGTTTGTTACCGATACCACGGAGATACCAGATAGGTTTAACGAGTTCTTTGTAACTATTGGCAGTAAACGGCCCAAACAATTCCCAGCACAAATACACACAAAAACATTTACCAGTTATTTAAAGAACAAGTCTCTCTCAACGTTTAATATCTCAAACCAGTAACTGAAGATATTATAATATAAAGTATCTAGGATCATGACACAATTTCAACAGTTTTACTAAGAAGAATTAATTAACTAATTTCTAAACCTTTGTCTCTCATTATTAACCAATCCCTAAACAAATAGTTATTATTATATTTCCAAAAAAATTGCGAAAGTTATTCCTGTGTATAAAAAAGTTGACAAAACCCTGCACAATAACAACAGGCATATTTCATTACTCCCTTCCATCCCCAGTCTTTGAAAAAAAATTGTATACGAAAAAATATTTTGAATATCTACCGATAAACGAATTATGTTACAAAAGTCAGTACGGGTTTAGGAAATCACACTCCACGGAAACGGCTACATTTGAACTAACAGACATATTTTTCCAAAACTTAGACAACAGAAAAATCCCATGTAAATTTTCTTACATTTGTCAAAAGCTTTTGATGCCATAGATCACAATATTTTATTCAAAAAGTTTGAACATTACGTAATAAATGGGATTCCGCTAATTTGGGTAATGAATTACCTTACCGAAATACGCCAATTTGTCCAATTCGATTATATAATGTCTGACACATTAACTATCTCAACAGGTGTCCCGTAGGGGTCAGTACTAGATCTCCTATTATTTACTCTCTATATAAACGATATTCATCTTGCTAGCAATAAATTCAAGGCGATACTATATGCTGATGATGCCACTCTTGGTGGACCACTATGTTATTTCAAATGCAATACTAATAGTAGTATGCAAGACAAATAAAATCAGCGACATCACTAACCTTGAATGAACCATATCAGTGAATGGCTATCTGTAAACAAACTTTCCTTAAACGTAGGTACAATTAAATACATGTTCAATTTTCTTCAACGTAGTATTTCAGATATAAAATTAACGGTACAAATAAATGGTTAACCCATACAGTGTGTACGGTGCATATAGACGGTCAACCCATACAGTGTGTACAAATTACATTTTTAGGCATTATTATTCAAAAAACCTTAAACTGGACTTCACACATTGACAGAATATCAAATAAAATTTCAAGAACTTTGGGAGTCATGAACAAATTAAAGCACCTCCTACCGGGATGAACATTAATGACTATGTATAATACTGTAATCACGCCACATTCCGCGGAGTAAATACAACTCACATACGGAACCTGTAATGGAATCTCTCAAATTATTTAAAACTGAAGGCATTTTCATGCGTCAATATTTTTTTCATAAATGTACGCATAAACGCGTTCCTATATTTTTTCAATCACAATCACAATGCTGCTTATCGTGATATTCCCACAAGGCAATGTCATCAAATCGCTATCCCATTATAGTGATACCTCGAGAGACAGAACATGTATTAAGTACCAATTACCAGCTTTACGTCTTCACGGCTTTTCTACATACAACTAGCAATACCTACTAACACTTGACTAAAAATCATGCACAAACGCTAACTGCTACATATGGCCTTTCTTCCGATAAACTGTGACAATAAACGTTGACAAAGATGTGAAACGTTATAGACATATGTTATAGACAATGTATGCACACGGAAAACAAACATTGTAGTTGGCTGTCACGCTAGCGTCATATTCATTAAGCCTCACTGAGAGTCTCCTATGTTCAAGAAAAATTCGTATGTATTTATTTATGTCAAATAAAGAAATTTCAGTTCCAGTTCCAGATCCAGTATGTATGTATATATATATATATATATATATATATATATATATATATATATATATATATATATAACAGGAAAATTCCAGTTCCAGATCCAGTATGTATGTATATATATATATATATATATATATATATATATATATATATATATATATATATATATACAGTCTACAAATCAGAAAGTGGTCAGATGATAAGTGCAATTAACAGTCGGATGCCAGCAAAACTACATATAGAGTCTGAGAGAGCAAATATACGAGAAGTGTTGAACAAAGAAAAGTAGTCCTTCCAATTTTGGATGGCACATCACAGCAACTTTTCAACTCTGTCCCAGTTAGTTCCTCATCACCTCAGTATGCAAGCCTCGTCAGCCGCGGATATATATATATATATATATATATATACATATATATATATGTATATATATATATATATATATATATATATATATATATATATATATATATATATATATATATATATATATATATATATATATATATATATATATATATATATATATATATATATATATATATATATATATATATATATATATATATATATATATATATATATATATATATAAATATATATATATATATATATATATATATATATATATATATATATATATATAAATATATATATATATATATATATATATATATATGGCCATAAGTTTAAACACACCAGCTGAAAACAGTATTTTCCATGGTAGCTACAAAAGCTATAACTGGAGCTCGGCCGTCAAGATATTCTCGTTTGGGTAGTTGACAGCAGCCTTTTTCAAAACCAACGGATTGCTTATTTGTTCGCATATTCGCGTCGGGCAATCTCTGATTGGCAATCCCTAATTTGCAAGTGCAGCGATCGCAGTGCGTTCAAGGTGTGTAAGCTGTTGAGCCGTACGATTCTCCCTGAAAACACTGCACTTGCACCATAGATCTATGTTAACGGAAAAGTGTATTTAATGGAGGGATACTACGGAAACTTATTGCTTTGAGCTGGTGTCCTTAAACGTATGACCAGTGCTGTATATACCGGTGTATATATTGGTGTATGTGTGTGTTCCAGAGTAATCCTCTCCTCCTACAATCCTACCTAAATCGAGTATTAGTTGAATAACAAATATATAAATAACACCGTCAAACTGCCTTAGAATGACAACCATAGTGAAAACAAGACAGCGTGCGTACATTGCATTATTTATTATTCACCTTTACAATGGAAATACGGAATCAATACTGCACATCTGGCTAACGTCTCGGAAACAAAATAGCTACGTGTGATCGCATCCTACATACTTTGGTCATGGAAGACTCTTTCATTGCATTGACGTTTCGCAAAACGTAATTTTTATTCGAGATATTTGTGCGTCTGACAGGTTTGCCTTCATTACATAATGTGTTCACTTTCGTCGACAAGCTACCGATGTCCTACACATTATAACAACACGCTACACATTATGCGTGCAAATCTGCTTCCACATGAATCATTGTTAAGGTAGTATATATCGTACTGTGTCTATGGCATAATAGCCTGGATCTCAGCGGCGTCAAGAGCAATGGTGTAGACACGAACCTGGAACAGCATAGAAGAAGTCATTCAGCACATTAATCAAGAAGCATTAGGGATTAACAAAGCATATCAAAAGTCCCCAAGTTTCCCTTCTATGCGGTTGTCACAACGAGGCTAGATGCATGACAACTATAATAGATTGTTGGCCATTGGGCTGAAATCCGTTCGTGAATTCTTCCGTGCAACTATCCTGAAAAAAATTTGCTACGTATTATGTATTTCCATGTTGGATCCATTGTCATGTGACGCAAGGGTACATACCTCACGATGGCCAACCAAATAGAAAGATTACGTTCTTAGACAAAGTGACAGAACTGTTGAATGGCGTCGTGCCCTTTCGCTACTTAAAACTTGGCTGGATAAATGAAAGTGTACGTTGTTATTACCTAATTAAATAACTTCCTGAAGAATGCCACACTAACAATGCTAGCTTCACAATCAAATGTCAGCCATAAATGTGTCACCAGCCGATCGACAATTGTCTGCTGCTATCATTCGATCAAAGGTAGCTAATGTTTCATACTTTACTTACGTCATCAATTCGTCCCTTAAAATAGCCAAGTTTGTTGTCGCAGCATCCCTGCATACCGACGTACAGCGGATTCTGTGTGTTCAGCATGGCGCCTGAGTAAAAGAAAATATACGTGTAATATATATATATTGAAAGAGGTCCGATGGACAGGTATTAAAGAAATTCTGTTATTTATATATGATATAATGATGATCCAGATTAAATGAAATTATCTATATTGTTCCAAATAAATTAGTTGTTCAATAATTTTTCAACACACTAATAGTAAAATTTTGAAATGTTGTATAATGAGCAACGTCATTCAATGTTGAACCAATTCAGCGACGTCCTATTAAGTTCAAAGATGAACACTGACTTGGCGACTTACCAGCAAGAGAACTCGACAGTGTATTTTGTCGCACACCGTCGACGAACAGATTGACCGAGGATCCGTCATAGACCACGGCAAGATGCACCCACTGACCGTAGGGAACGTTCATCTGAAAACAGACGAACAGACAGTAAAACATCGTGCAAAGTCAAACCATAAAACCGGATGAATTAGACCCGGAAATTGTTTTTGTTATGTCTCTATGCGTCACAAGAAGTACGCAAACACTCGAGATAAATAAGTATCAATTGCTGTAAAGTTGGACATTATTTTTACTTAGTTAAGATGAGAAATGACGTAAGGTCATTCAAGAATTGAGAGCGACACGGATCTTACCGCAGTGACACATGGAGTGGCCACTTCGCAGCCTGGTGGCGAGGTATTAATACAAACATTGACTTTATGACTGTTAACGTGAGAACAGTTTAAATATTAAAACAAGTAATCACATAGGACGCGTTCGACTCACAGCTCGGCCTGTTTCTGTCGCTGGGAAACCACTGCCGGCGGCAATGCCACCGTAGGCACACGGCGCGGCGCTGGCGTCAACATTGCCGTAGATGAGGAAGCTGGCGCTGTCCTTGCAGTCTCCATTGTCGACGATGCCCACATAGTCGAAGGGACCTGGCACCCTGTTCACCCACGCAGTCACCGTCCACGCACGTTGGTTCTGGTCTTGAAGCCAGTTCCGCATGAACGCCACCTAGTGAAAATCGTTGAACAATTGGTTCTTAGATATTATGCAGACGTTGCAGAGTGGGAGGTACTTGATCAGTGATTGCAATTGAGCCTTCCAAAACGAAAGTGTGACATTTTACATCACAACGGGGAATGCTTTCAAGTTAGACGTTTAGCAGGTCGTTTTGTTAGATTACCTGGTTGGGTGTATACACATACCTCAATGCGAGATTTTCCGTCGAATTCAGCAACATTCTGGTTTCGAACATTGTCGAAGACGATCTGTACTTCTCCGTCCCCGTACGAGTAGCCCTTGGCGTTGTGGCAGGTGATGTCATCGAAGTTAACTTCGTATGGGAAGTGCAGCAGAAGTCTGTTGTCGCAGGTAGGCTCAACTGATATCAAAGTAGCGAAGGGTTATTTGGCGTGTTAGCGTGTTACGTTGAGTAAGTAGTTAAAACAAATGGTTCCACTGACATTGAGTATGATTATCTGATGTACGCTGCTATAGAATAGTATTGTAAGAACGGTTTAGTGCTAACCGATATGACCATACATCCAGGTATATCACGACCGTCATGACTACAATGTTATTTTGTGGTATTGTAGGTAATGCTATGATAAAAACTTGTAAGCTGCTGATAGAAGACGATATTTATATGTATTATATAACTATGTTGTGGTTGTCTTGATACCTTGGCCTTACAGGGGCAATGCTATTGTTCTTAGATGTACGTACCCAACTTTCGGACACAATACACGAACCAACGTTTCTACACTAATGTCACACTTACTTTGGGTGACTGGTATACACGTGCATGGAATGTCAGAGTCGTCAAAGATGAATCCGATCTCACACTCGAAAATGTCGCCTGGGGAAGCAATGCTCTCGAACTGGCGTTGATTGGACAATAAAGTCTTGTATGGGCACGGAGCTGCAAAGACGTACCAGTTATAATTGTAAACGTTAGATGCACATTCCAGCATCGCTACCTTAAATCTATTAATGATAAAAAAATCAATAATATATTTCAACATATAATAATGTCACTGTGTCAAAGCAGCAAAATATGTGAATATATATATATATATATATATATATATATATATATATATATATATATATATATATATATATATATATATATATATATATTATGTGTGTGTATATATATATATATATATATATATATATATATAATATATATATATATATATATATATATATATATATATATATATATATATATATATAATATATATATATATATATATATATATATATATATATATATATATATATATATATATACATACACACATAATATATATATATATATATATATATATATATATATATATATATATATATATATTTAATATATAATATATATATATATATATATATATATATATATATATATATATATATATATATATATTGCACTATTATTACGTAGTGATTGTGTTAACATATAGACTGCTGTGTTTAAGTGCGTAACAAACACACTGGAACCCAGCTTCATTTGCAAGTAGCGTGATTTGTTTTACATCTCACCGGAGACACATTTTTTTATTCAATTGTAGAACATTTATGATACGATTTTGCTTACCAAACGTGGTACTTGGAGGAGTGTATTCAACAACGGCATCCGTACAGTCGGCGTTGCTTCTAACGCACGTCAGTCTCTCCTGGTCCCAGGCTAGCTGGCCACATGTCGGGTGGTAGATGCGGAAGTACCACGATCCGTCCATCCGGTCGATCTTGTCGCATATGTAGTACAGATGACAGTTGTCGGGGTCCGGGAACCAAACTTGGCCCTTCGTGTAGTTGCACCGAGCGCAGTCGGGGTACGGCCCTACGAGCAAAACGATACGTGTAGTCGAATAGTTGAGAGCTTGTAAATTACGAACGCAATTGTGTGTGCACGTTTACAGTATTGATTTATTATCGCATTATTTGTGTTCTCAGTAATTACATTCATTAAGTGAAAGTATATTCCAGACGTACACGACACGTATACACGTAGCCTACATATTATGTTGGCTGCGTGTACATATTGAGTTGTGGTGATGTATCATTATTCATGCCCGCAGTAATTACTTTCATAATTGTATGCTGTTGCATTTAATGTGCAAAAAAAATTTCACACCCTGGGTTAGGTAGGATTCAGTGTATAGTACGATTTTAATATGGATCATTTACCGGCTGTTGATGTCGTCGGCACTGTGGTTGATGTCGTCGGTACAGTGGTTGATGTCGTCGGTACAGTGGTTGATGTCGTCGGCACTGTGGTTGATGTCGTCGGCACTGTGGTTGATGTCGTCGGCACTGTGGTTGATGTCGTCGGCACTGTGGTTGATGTCGTCGGCACTGTGGTGGATGTCGTCGGCACTGTGGTGGATGTCGTCGGCACTGTGGTTGATGTCGTCGGCACTGTGGTTGATGTCGTCGGCACTGTGGTTGATGTCGTCGGCACTGTGGTTGATGTCGTCGGCACTGTGGTTGATGTCGTCGGCACTGTGGTTGATGTCGTCGGCACTGTGGTGGATGTCGTCGGCACTGTGGTGGATGTCGTCGGCACTGTGGTTGATGTCGTCGGCACTGTGGTTGATGTCGTCGGCACTGTGGTTGATGTCGTCGGCACTGTGGTTGATGTCGTCGGCACTGTGGTTGATGTCGTCGGCACTGTGGTGGATGTCGTCGGCACTGTGGTTGATGTCGTCGGCACTGTGGTTGATGTCGTCGGCTCCGTCGTTGTCGTCGTCGGACAAGGGATGAAACACTCTTCGTATTCGAAGTACGTCACGTTCTCCTTGTTGCCGTTAGCGCCAAACGTCACGCACCACCTGGCGCGGTTCTTATATCCGGTCGCGCCGCACGACGCAGAACACTCTCCATAATCGGAAAACTCGGAGCATGTCTCTGCCAACAGGACAAACACACCGACGACTTCACATGGTGACGGATACCTGCTTAGTTTTCCATTGATGGCAAGACAATTTTTTATTGTGCCTCTTAAACTACGTCAAACTACGTCAAACTACGTCAATATGCATTCTTCGCTGTACAATAATCGTCAAATTCTATCATCATTTCTCGAGATAATTTACATTCAACATGCCATCATATGGCACCCAAGTCGATTACGTAATTTCTTCATGCGCAAGAATTTATACAATTACTGGCGCGGGCCAGTCACTGGGATAAATTAATGGACAGCACCAGTGTCGTAGTTCTGAAACAACACTTTTGCAGGTAGCTAGCATCACCAAATGGGCTACCTGCACAAAATCACCGGCGCTTCACCCCGGAAGTAACATAGTAAATCATTCCCGATGTATGATACTACGGTGCGTGTGATGAAGATTGTATTGATGATAAGTGCTTTATGTTGTTTGTATATTACTTTTCACAAAGAAACTACAATGTCATCATGTTTATTATTCTATGCTTCCCATGATCTGATGACGCCTGTTTATTGAGGGGACACCAGTGATACAAGCCGTTGAATGTTCAGCGAAGGGTATATCTGATAACAACACTTTCCATAATCTGCCCTGGTGTACTCACATAATCACGAACATATAAAATGATGTACATGCAACCACGATGTATCAGTTCTCTTTTTTCCCGATTCGCCCGCACTAAAACAATATTGTAGGTACGTGATTATATACAATGAGTTAACAGTATGTACTAAGATTGTCTTCCATAGCAAAAACCCAAGGTGGTTAGTAAATAGACAAATGCATCAGCAACTATTCGTCTATGTTAAATCGTCCCTTCAGATATCGTCGCCAGTTAGTAATCATTTCATATGTGCTCTCCTGTTTATCCCTGAGGTTTGGAGAGAGGCTTGCACCGGTACCTGTCGTCGATTCTTCTTTTCTCTCTTCCTTCGTCGTCACCGATCCCGTTTCTTCCTCCCCACCATTCCTCGCTCTCATTCTCAACTCCCCTCCCACTATTTATTTAATATTCTATTTGATCTACTCTTAATCTGTTTGTATATGGTGTTGTTAAGCCACATCCGTTTTCGTAAGTTCTGGAATCAATTTGAGACGACTAATAAGTGAACAGCGGAACTTACCGCTAGTCTTGGCGTCGGCCTTCATTACCTCCTTCAGAATGGACCCGAGGTTGTCATCCATGTCGACCTGGACAACATCGCCTGTGGAAAGACAAATAAAGTAGTATAAGTTACACCGACAACATGTCGTTTCCAACATGCTTTTTCTCAAGCATGTCGCAACATCCTGTCCCCAGAATGATAAGTGTTCGGTCAAGAAGACGAACTTTTGCATAACCATTCTAAGGCGATTCACATATTTTTATCTTGGCACGTTTGCCGCTCCACGACAGTAATCCAATAGGACTTTGCGTTAATAACCATGTATTATTGTCTATGCAAGAAAACAAACTATTGTCTGTACAATTCCAACCACTAAAACGGTAATCATCAACGTATCCGTATATAGCCAACAATCCCCAAATAGCCACGACAACAACGTTCATCTAGGGATATATTTGACATGTTGTATAAGAATATGATATATATATATATATATATATATATATATATATATATATATATATATATATATATATATATATATATATATATATATATATATATTATATATATATATATATATGTACATTATTATATACGGGACCCGTATTGCTGGTAACACAATCAACTCAGAATTATTTTGAAAATTAAGTGCATAAACAACTTACTCTCCGACACGCAGCCACGGCGCACTAGGATGGCACTAGCGATTCTGGATGGAGTGTCTTCCCGGCTGGCGGGGAATACGTATTCTCTGTCGCTGGCGAACAGCATAATGTTATTATCGACTCCAATCTCTACAATCAGATAAGTACATATAAATGTAGTAAATAGAGAAATAAGTAAAAAAAGAAATATATATATATATATATATATATATATATATATATATATATATATATATATATATATATATATATATATATATATATATATATATATATATATATATATATATATATATATATATATATAGCAAGACATTATAATAAAATGTCTACAGTATAGTAGCAAATTAACGTATTTCTCTTTCACAACAAGTAGTTTACATATTGTAATGACATAATGTTTCTTTGGTTTATACGGCCTTGCGTGAAGAGCGTCATTGAGCTTTTAAAGCGTTCAGGTTAATATCGATTTAACCGACAGCGTAATTGGATACTTACGGACAACATACATATCTATATTTTGTCTCAGCGCATCAGCAATGTCTCTGGCGATGAGGGCAGCGCGATTGTCTGGTCCGTCCGTGAAGAAGACAGCTACACGCGGGTAGTTGGCGCTGCCGCTCGCGGTAAACATGTCTCGGACGCCCGCCAGACCGTTGGCAGCGCAACTTGCACCGCCCGTGAATCCGGAGGCCCAAATGTTCTGCGCAATCACAGCAGGATCGAAGCTGTCCCTCAGCGAGAAGACATCATTGGCGGTGGCGCTGTACTGGACGTAGCCGATGTGCATCTCATTCTGGCCGACGGGCAACGACCTCTCGACATCCATTGCCATCTGCTTGAAGTTGTCGAAGCGGTACTGACCAACCGTTTCGGAACTGTCGATAGCAAAGACGATATCGGCCGGACAGCCGGTAACCGGCTCTGAAACACAAATAAGACCAGTGTGAACTCAATTTGAACGTCATTTAAGGATTTGCAGCAACTGTTCGGAAATTGCGGTGTTGGAGGCAATTTAACACCGTCAATTAATTAAAACAATCATACGGCCATCGTATGTACAGGCATTTGAGATATGTATTGCATACTGTTTTGTGTTTACTTCATTCCACCCGCTGTTCCTTCTACCACTTACTGGGCGCACACGAGATGGAGTTGCAAGTGACAACTTCCAAGAAGCCGGAGACAGAGGATCGTTGTCGGGTGCCGCCACCACAGCCCTCACTGCAGTCGGTCCATTGACTCCAGAGGTCTGGAAGCACGTACAACAACCATTGTGATAAACGCTGTATTTTTCCGACCTGTAATAATAATAAGTCACATTTTTATCCACGGTAAACCTCATAAAATGTAAATTCCATCTTACTAAAGGTCGTAAGTTTACAACATAATTATACAATTATGCAGTACCGCCTACGATTCAATAATACAAACTAGGAGTATATATTTTTTAATGCAGTAGAGTTAGATACAAAGTATTGAAATAAGTCAAGTAAAATGTATTGTTTAGCGATTTCAGAAATATATAGGTCATATACATCATAACCACCAAGTAAAATAGTCCAGTTAAACTGTTTGTATCGGTCGCTGTCAAATATATTATTACGCAGAGTAACAATTTCGTCAAGAGTGTGATCAAGATCAATATCTTTGTACCAGAAATTGCTATTGACTTCTTGACGATTTGTGTTCGTGCTTTCGTAGCGTAGATTAAAGAAACAACACTTCGATAATTGTAACATCAATGGACTTCAAAGGGTTTCATTAATATGGCCGTATGGTATTTTTGGTGTTGGTGAGATTTATTGTTAAAACAGGTGCATTTAATTCCCGTAATGGACGAATCTGACACGTATGTTGTCCATGACAATTTGACATCCACCAACCACGGAACCAACCACACAACCACTTACTCTGGCACGGCTGTGTGTTGCAATTGACCGAGACGACCTTGCACGTGAAACTCTGTCCGGCATCGAATTGACTGGGGCACACTTTGTACACGGCTGTCTGTTCGCCGCCACCGCAACTTGCCGAACAAGGTCCAAATTGAAGTGCTGGTCCACCTGTAGAGAGTCGAAATACAGTTTATTTTTCCACGACTGACCATGTTTTTCTAGTTTATTTTGTACCGCGATTCGGTACGATCATTTGCTTAATTGATTCGCGGTTACTTACTCATATTTGTTTAACACATCCTCAACTTGTCTAATCGATGGTAATAAATAAACAATATAAAATTATATTAAAGTAATAAAAACGTATCGAGTAAGTACCAGTACCGTGGAATGAAGGAGTTAAATTAATTACGTTTTCTTTGTTTTGCATGCTTTGTTACGTCAATCTTCATAATATGCAGTAGATGCCTTCACATTCAGAATAGTGTCTACACCGAATACTTTGGTACTAACTGAAACAACGTTGCAATCGATCAAGTATCTGATATAAAACTAAATCGAGTAAAATAAATACAAAAAATTATACTAGAAAACGTTTTATGTATTAAAAAAGAAATTTAAGCATGGGTTCCTTTGTTAGAACTTACCTAAAACGTGCGCTAGACTTCCCAGCAACACGGCTGTTCGTATGAGGGACTGCATCTTTCCAATGGGCTCGACACTACAACATAATAGCTTCTTCTGAAACATATGTTGATGCTCTCCTCTTTGCCCGCAATGAGATAGGCGGCGATATTGATCCTCGGTTTCTACTTTCCTCCACCAGTCACTGACCTCGTTTCACTGCCATCTCTACCACCAGCTTCCATCCCTCTATATCTCGCTCTCGTTCTCTTCTTGCAATCCCGCCAAATCTCTTTTCACACAGTCTTACCAGCTCAGTCGCTATTTTTGTCGTCTCCTTCTACCCTCCATTGTAAGTACTTCCGCTCTCTTTGTTAACCGTTCAGCTTCCGTTAGTGCGACGTGTCCGGCCCACCAGCCCACTTAACCAGACACCTCACCAGCTTCCTCCTGAAACTCTCTTTCACTCTGCAGTCCGCTCCTCCATTCTTCGCTTGCCTACCACTTTCACTACCGCACTGGTAGGCTGGTGTGTTACACGAACAAAGCTAACGTAACAAAACTGAATGCTATTAATTTTAACCCAATGTGACAATGTTAAAATGATTCGCCTTATTGCGTGTTTTTCGCATAATTTCACCGTGATTTATTAACAAACAGCTATTATGTTTGGACTGTCAGCAACCTGTACATTTCGAGCCAATTTGGAAGGTATCCTCGTCGTCTGGCATTTATGCAAATCGGATTATGCGACAACCTCAGTGAAAACTTGACGAAGACGTCGGAGGATGACATGCGTGTCCACTTACCTCAGGACCAGATTATGTCTTCTGCTGGTGTGCTGGTCGAAATGGTCTTCGATGCAATGATGTCTGAAGACGTCCTCTGTCGGTTTATATAGCTGTGGCCAGATGAGGCGTGGGTTGGATAAACGATGCTGTGGTGCACTGGTGATTTGCTGTCGTCGGATACAATTACTGTTTCCATCTAATATATGGTAAATGGGTGGGAATGCGGAAATAATGCAGACGAACAATGATGTAACAATAACCAGGCAGATTAACGTTTACTGTCACTGTACAGTCGCCTTGTTACGTAAATCATTCGGGGAAAGATTGCGAAATAATTCTTGTCGGGCAGACTTCCGGTGTTTTCATACCTGTCATCTATCATGCCGTAGGTCTAACGGTTTTGCATTAAATGTCGCCGGTTTCACGGCAAAGATATGACATATCAGGCATATTTTCTTAACCTTTATCAATGTAAATGATGGAAAAAAAATTCGGTTGTTTTTACGAAATTGAGACGCATAATATATCTGTTGCAAGCGAAGGCCTCCGTTAATTTTACCGGTAGAATCCGTCTTTTACTGAATAACGTATGAAACGAGGTCAGTGATTGGTGAACGACTGAACATTAACCAATTGGATTTCGTGTAGGAAAGCAGTGTAAGCACATGTTGAAGATGAGCGACACATACAGCGAAATCGAATACGACGGGCCAACATTCTCTAAAAAGCCAAACAATTACTAGTTGTCTAGAATGGCTCGCAATTTAACAGTACATGGACAGTTACGTATTCCTGCGTTATTGCCGATTCAACAAGTAAGCGTCATAATCGATGCACTGTCTACAACAAGGCGATTATGGAATACGATAGGCTCTATAAATCTGACTCACATACCTAGAGTGACATGTTGCACTCAGTGTGCAAGGTTGTAACATATGTATAAAGCTTTGTGACATATGTTTGAACTCTGTATATTTGACTTCGTGCTCATTATCATATGTTGAAGATTATGCATTCGACTTTGTGTTCAGTTGGGTGAAGCCAGGTTCTGTGTCTGGATTTACTTTTGGAATAAACATGGGTGACAGGCGTCGACAGCTACGCTTCCCTGTCATGAGAAAAGCAAGTTATTTATGTTACTGATATCAAGCAATTGTTTCGGATAGCACTTGCTTCTTTGAACACAATTATGCAGACATTTGAAAACTGGTTCAATTTTGTTTCCTTTGTCACGGCAGGACAGTGTTTTGTGTGCTAAACGAGATGGTGATGATTGACATCGTCTAAGTTTCCTAATGGAGATTAAGTTAAACGATGTTGGGAGTAGTGACAGTGTCTGAATGTTGCATCGTCGTGAAAGGTGTGCTGCGGTTACAAAATGGTTAGTTTAAAATTTATCTTCGGAAACTGGTACGTGACCGCAGTAGGTACGTTATCGATGATTTACAGTGGAGTGTACGTTATCCATTCGCTGGAGTGTGTATGATGTAGGGGAGGCCAGTTCAAAGGGAATGTTAAAATGTCGTGTGCGTGAGGGCTAACATATTCCAAGTAGGTCGTTAATGGGATGTTTGCTGCACGACATAAAATGATAGTTTTTAATCAAACAAAAAACCCTATTAGCAAAGCCGTTCCACTTTGCCCCGCCCACCTACTTCTCACACGTGTTCTGTTTATTAATACACACAGGGACATATTTGCCACATCACATCACGAATAAGACAGACACGAATAAAATATGCATCAACCACACTAGCATTGAAAACCGTCAATATCTATTGTTACCACATAATAGTCTTTTCAATGATTAACGAATCAAAATAAAACTTAACATCTTATTTAATTTTGTTTGGCAATCAGAATAATTTCGCGTGGCAAACACAACTCACACACGGAACCTATAATGAAATATCTGAACCTATTCAAAATTGAAGGCGTTTTCACGCGTCTGTTACAATCAGTAATGTAATAATCGACCGGTAATTTAATAATCGACCGGTAATGTAATAATCGACCGGTAATGCAATAAATCAACCGGTAATGTAATAATCGACCGGTAATTTAATAAATAATGTAATAATCGACCGGTAATGTAATAAACGACCGGTAATGTAATAAATCGACCGGTAATGTAATACAACTATTGATGATAAACGATTATGCTGATGATGACAATTAAGGAATCATCTTAGTGACAATGATAATGATGATGATGATGGTGATTATGATGACGATGATAATGATCAAGCTGATGATGATAATGATGATGATGACAATAATAACGATGAAAATGATGGTGATGTTGAAGGTGATAAATGGTTATGATGATGATGATGATGAGGAAGAAGATGAAGACAATTAAGTGGTCTTAGTGATGATGATGATGATGATGATGATGATGACGAAGATGATGACAATGAGTGTGATCATTATTACGATTATGAGGACGAAGACAGTCACACCCTCAGCCACATCATCCTGCTCCTCCTCCTCATCGTCATAATCATCCTCCTTATAACGGCTAGCCATGCTGACACCCACTCGTTCACAAACATATAATTAACATAGGAATCTCGGAACGAGTGAGCCGCATGTTTTCTGGGAGAACATATGGAATGCCGTTTATATAATTTCCCAGGTAATGCACGGCAGTAACTACATGTTGGCAAACAATCGGACCGAGTCAGACAGAGTGGAAAGGAAGAAGGCGGGTCATTAAAAAGGGTCACCTCAACAAATGAAACACTCAATTAAGGGATCACTAAAATGCTTAAAAAGAAATACATGATCATCATTTCATCAAATTAAAGGATCATATCAAACAAGTTATGGGAAATCTCAAAATGAAATGTGATATTATATTAGAAACTTAAGTATAATCTCAAAATTAATAAAATAAGGGATCAGCTGAAACAATTAAGGGGTTATGACAAACATTAAAGTTAAGAGTAATTTCAGCCAACCAAAATGTTTATCTAAACGATTAAACGTATTTTAAAATATGACTAAAATTAAGGGATTTTATCAAAAACAAGTTAAAGGATAATTAAAAAAGGAGTCATTAAGGGGTCATTTAATAATCGTCTCAACAAACTAAGGTATCATCTTAAGTGTGTGTTCTCAAAGAAGTTCAGGGATCATATTAAAAAGTGTAATTAGTCAATACAAATAAACCAGCTAATCGTCTCAACAAAATAAGGGATCATTTCATAAAATAATGGGGTCTTCCCAAACCAGGTAAAGGTTCATTTATAAAAAAGCAGGGATCATTAAAAAACTTATGTAGCTGATTGCTATGAAATGAAACAGTTACTTTATATAATTAAGGGAAATCTAAACTTGTAAGGATTCATATCAAAACACAAACTGAAGGGGTCATCAAACTAATTATGGGGTCATATCGAAAATGTACGGGGTTATGTCAAATCAATTATTAAACGGATTTTTAAAATAAACCAAGGAATCATAAAAAAGTAAGGGTCATTTAACAAATTAACTATATCATTATTTAAAAAAGTTAAGGGGTCACCTTATATAATTAAAGGGTTATCTCAAAATAAAAATATAAGGAGTCATATCAAAAGACAAACTTAAGGGGCCATCAAAACATTAAGGAGTCATCTAAAAATTGCAATAACAGGGTCATCTAAAAATCAGCCTCTTATTTTTATGTTTTTAGTTGATCGCTTTTTAATTTAAAAATACCCTTAAGTTTTGGGGATTACCTCTTAACGGCGTAAATGTTAAATGTACCCCTAAATTTTATATGTTGAGTTGCTCACTTAATTGTTAAGACAACCCCCTTTAATAGCAACTGAAATCCATTGATATTTACCACATATCATAATCAGTACATGCGTGGGCTGTCGATTCAGACTAAATGTCTAAACTATTTTTCTTGCATAGTTCGTGGGCACACACAAGAGACGGCCTTCCTATATTTATATTCCTTGATTACATAGTAATAAAATATAATTATGATATGTTTATATTGCGGAGTTACGCAACCGAACACTGGCTGCGCGCAGGTGGAGAAGAGAAGACTCGCCACGCCATTTTGCGGTTATGTTCTAGTAAGACGTCCGCGCTCACTGCCGTTGTACTCAGACGTCCGCGCTTAATGCCGTTGTACTCAGACGCTCGCGTGTAATGCCGTTGTACTCAGACGTCCGCGCTTAATGCCGTTGTACTCAGACGCTCGCGTTTAATGCCGTTGTACTCAGACGTCCGCGCTTAATGCCGTTGTACTCAGACGTCCGTGTTTAATGCCGTTGTACTCAAACGTCCGCGCTTAGACGTGGGAACGCATCAGCACGTGGAATCTCCGAAACGGACCGCGGGAACGGGAACACGTGGTCTCGGAAGCGCGAGAACGCCTGAGTATATCCAGATGGAGGCTGGCAAAATAAATCCCATGCGAACCGCATGTACGGATCATATATTCACGACATCGATATAGGAGTGAGAGAAAGTGAGACGGAAAGAGAGAGAGAGAGAGAGGGGGGGGGACATTTTAATTCGAACGTAAGGTGGAGCAACGTGTCTTGTTACTTTGTCATTATTTTGTTCATAATGTTAAGATAACTTATATTTTCATTTACACGTTATATTAAGCGAAAATATTATAGGCAAACCGTTATTTCATCCGTCAACAGCGTGGTATATAAACACAATACCTTTTATTCGATAGCTGTAGATATGCAATTATCAATCTCACTTAAGTAACATGGCGCAACGCGTCACGCTAATTGAAGGATCCATCACAATGTTTCTCCGCATAGTGGCGCTTCTTGCTCTTTAGTTTGCCTGGTAACATGTATTTTGTTCAAAAATGAGTTGCTGCCGGGTCTGGGGTGGTGGATGGCCCCCGATTTGATCCCTTGAAGTGGGCAAAATAGTACATTTATTTAGGGGAACCACGACAAGGCTAAAACAGCATGGCTAGCCATGATAAGGGTAAACATGAGGATGTTGTGGGGGAGGTGGAGGAGTAGGAGCAGGACGATGAGGCTGGTGAGGATGACGTGGTTGTCTTCGTAATAATTATTATCTTCATAATCATCATCACTAAGATAAGTTGTCTACTCAGAAAGGTTAATGGATCTTTTGAAAAATAGATTAAAAAGAATTGGCTGATCGTTTCAACACATCTCGTAAAATAAAGGGGTTTTCTCAAAAAAGTTAAGGTGTCATTTCAAAAATGTAAATATTCATTAAAGCGAAAAAGCGCCATCTGTAGGAAGTGTGGAAATTAGTAGAAATAACTCGTTACGTAGGTTTATCGACAGCAATGGTGCGGTCCATGAAATATGGTTGCTGTGTGTTCAACAAGCTTTTCCTAATAAACCAGTGACGTGATATAGATGATTGTAGTTGCAAACGATTAAATTGTATTCATTTTTTAGGTGCATAACTCTCCAAAAATTGCATTTTGTTTCTATTTAAGGGATAACCAAGCAACATATCAATTTAAGTTGTACTTTTAAAATTGACGACATTAAGAGGTAAGCCCGAAAAATAAAGGGGATCTTTAAATTAAAAAGCGATCACCTCAAAACGTAAAACAAGAGTTCTCATTTTTAGATGAATCCTTAATGTTTTGATAGCCCACTTAGCATTTTCAGATTTAACAAGATTTAACAAGATTTGCCATCCAAACCAAAGGCCCAGATGGCAAGTGGACAAGGAAGCCATTGGCTTAACGAGAGTCCAACAATGTTCATCTACTTATAGCCCGCCCTCCTGAGATATGTGTCAACCTTGTTTTTAAACATATTCACGCTGCTAGCAGTTACACAGATGATGAGTTAGTTACTTTGTTAAATCACCGTTACATTTTTCAAAATGATTCCTTAATTTATTTTAAAAATCGTTTAATTTATTTAAGATAACCCCTCCTATATTTTCGATGTGATCCCATAATTTTGTTATGACCCTTTAATTTGTGTTTTGTTATGAATGTTTACATTTTAAGATTTCCCTTAATTGTATGAAGTGACCGCTTGGGAATACCCCATTATATTATGAAATGATCCCTTAATTTATTGAGACGATCAAGCTAACATGTTAACTTGTTCTTACCTATTTTGTTCGCATATTTTTTCAATCACAATTTTAGCAAAATGCTGCTTATCGTGATATTTCGACAAGGAAATGTCATAAAATCGCTATCCCATTATAGTGATACCTCGAGAGCCAGAACATGTATTAAGTAACACTTACCAGCTATACTTAGAAAAATGACACCATGCATTGTGGATAAAATTTATACACATAGTCTTCACGGCTTTTCTACATACAACTAGCAATACCTACTAACACTTGAAAAAAAATCCTGCACAAACGCTAACTGCTACATGTGGCTACACAGGATCATCATGTCCTTTCTTTCAATAAACTGGGACAATAAACGTTGATAATGATTAAAAACATGTTGTAGGCAATGTATGCACACGGAAAACCACCTTTGTAGTTGGATCTCACGCTGTCATATTATTCATTAAGCCTTACTGAGAATCTCCTTGCAGTTTTTTATGCTAAAGAATAAATCGAATGTATTTATTTATGTCGAATAACGAAATTCCAGTTCCAGTGTTTGTGTGTGTGTGTGTGTGTGTGTGTGTGTGTGTGTGTGTGTGTGTGTGTGTGTGTGTGTGTGTGTGTGTGGTGTGTGTGTGAGTGAGTGTGTGTGTGTGTGTGTGTGTGTGTGTGTGTGTGTGTGTGTGTGTGTGTGTGTGTGTGTGTGTGTGTGTGTGTGTGTGTACGTGCATATTCATGCGTGTATGTGTGTGGGTGCGCGTCCTCGGTGGTTCTTTTACGTCCCAATTAACGATACAGGTCGATATTAACGGGATCGTTACGGGGCGTGCATGGCCAGGTTTATACACTCAATGCCTGGTCCGGGTTTTGAACCCAGAACTCAGATATTTAAAGCGGACGTGCAAACCACTACACTAAAGTAACTGTAACGTGCGTCGTGCCTGTTATGTTTATGTAGTGACGTGCACCGACTTTTCGGATTGAAGTTCCTGCTCAGAGTCATGTGGCAAAAGCGGAACTCAGGAGAAAACTTGCACGTGTACAAGTGGCGGCGAAAGCGTGACGAAATTCAAGTTCCAACCCTGTTTCTCCCCTTGTCCGACGACGACGACGACGGAGCCAACATCTACAACGGAGCCGACGACATCTACCACAGTGCCGACGACATCTACCACAGTGCCGACGACATCTACCACAATGCCGACGACATCAACCACAGTGCCGACGACATCAACCACAGTGCCGACGACATCAACCACGGAACCGACGACATCAACAGCAGGTAGATGACACAGATAAACTTTCTGTGCACATCCAATAAGACAACATACAGTTATTTAGTTAC
>OY759270.1:26626092-26681092 GCA_963662155.1 Lamellibrachia columna | reverse complement strand
AACGGTACAAATAGATGGTTAACCCATACAGTGTGTACGGTGCATATAGACGGTCAACCCATACAGTGTGTACAAATTAAATTTTTAGGCATTATTATTCAAAAAACCTTAAACTGGACTTCACACATTGACAGAATATCAAATAAAATTTCAAGAACTTTGGGAGTCATGAACAAACTAAAGCACCTCCTACCGGGATGAACATTAATGACTATGTATAATACTGTAATCACGCCACATTCCGCGGAGTAAATACAACTCACATACGGAACCTGTAATGGAATCTCTCAAAAAACTGAAGTCATTTTCAAGTGTCAATATTTTGTTCATAAATATACGCATAAACGCGTTCCTATATTTTTTCAATCACAATTTTTGTAAAATGCTGCTTATCGTGATATTCCCACAAGGCAATGTCATCAAATCGCTGATATGGTTCATTCAAGGTTAATGATGTCGCTGATTTTATTTGTCTTGCATACTACTATTAGTATTGCATTTGAAACAACATAGTGGTCCACCAAGAGTGGCATCATCAGCATATAGTATCGCCTTGAATTTATTGCTAGCAAGATGAATATCGTTTATATAGAAAGTAAATAATAGGAGATCTAGTACTGACCCCTACGGGACACCTGTTGAGATAGTTAATGTGTCAGACATTATATAATCGAATTGGACAAATTGGCGTATTTCGGTAAGGTAATTCATTACCCAAATTAGCGGAATCCCATTTATTACGTAATGTTCAAACTTTTTGAATAAAATATTGTGATCTATGGCATCAAAAGCTTTTGACAAATGTAAGAAAATTTACATGGGATTTTTCTGTTGTCTAAGTTTTGGAAAAATATGTCTGTTAGTTCAAATGTAGCCGTTTCCGTGGAGTGTGATTTCCTAAACTTTTGTAACATAAATCGTTTATCGTTAGATATTCAAAATATTTTTTCGTATACAATTTTTTTTCAAAGACTGGGGATGGAAGGGAGTAATGAAATATGCCTGTTGTTATTGTGCAGGGTTTTGTCAACTTTTTTATACACAGGAATATCTTTCGCAATTTTTTTGGAAATATAATATTAACTATTTGTTTAGGGATTGGTTAATAATGAGAGACAAAGGTTTAGAAATTAGTTAATTAATTCTTCTTAGTAAAACTGTTGAAATTGAGTCATGATCCTTGATACTTTGTATTATAATATCTTCAGTTACTGGTTTGAAATATTAAACGTTGAGAGAGATTGTTCTTTAAATAACTGGTAAATGTTTTTGTGTGTATTTGTGCTGGGAATTGTTTAGGCCGTTTACTGCCAATAGATACAAAGAACTCGTTAAACCTATCTGGTATCTCCGTGGTATCGGTAACAAACAATCCATTTATATTAAAGTGATTTAAACAGTTTGTGTAGTTCTTATTTATAAGTTGTAGTTCTTATGTATAAGTTGTTTAACGATGTCCCATGTTTTCCTGGCCTTTGATTTGAATTGATCAAATAGGTTTCCGTAGAAGATCTTTTTGGCGTTTACATTTTTTATATACGAGAAGATTGACCGATATGTTATTGTAGGAGGTGTCATTTTTGTTGAGTCTGCTTTGTCTTCATATATAGTTTGTCTTTATATCTAATTGATTGATTAATTAATTGATTCAGCAGGACTTTTATGTTTATACTTATTATGGCGAACAGTTTTAAATGGAAAGTGATTTACGTACAACTGAGTGAGTATGCCTTCAATTATATCATAATTAATGTTTGGATCTGAGTGAATATCCTGATTGAGTTTTTCCATAATGCTCGACTGACTTACATATTTACAGTAATCTAAAGTAGTCTTCGTTGTTTGTCCTACGTTTTATATGTTTGGGTGAACTTTGTTTGGATTGTAATTTGTCAAAGCTTATGAAATATGGTAGATGATCTGATATAATTAGTACTCATTAACATCCCTGTTGTACAAGCTCTAGTGGCAGTTGAGAACTTACAGTATATATGATCAATAAGTGTACAATTATTGGAAGAAAAGCAAGTCGGTAGAGAAGTCTTTGGTTAAAAACCGAATAGACTAATATAATCCGCAATTGTTTGTCTGTCATTCACTTTCAGCAGATCAAGGTTAAATTCTCCAACTATTATTGTTTCTGAACTTTCCTTTCCTAATTTTGACAGGATAGGTGCCAATTCATCAATAAAAGTTTATATAACTATAACTATGTCCGTCTTGTTTAATTTGTCTGTATATATTACCTATTGTGGTATATATTTTTAATATTTTCTTCGTAAATATTAAGAAACAGGCCTTCCCAAATAGTGGATGACTCGTATAAATTCCATATATTTTTATGTTGTACTGGTAACGTTCACGTAGATATATAATTAAGCCGCCAAGACCTGAACATCTTTTACCTTGATGAGTGATATGATATTGAGATAAGTCCTCTGAGAGTCTCCTTTCCTTTAGACATATTGAACTAAGGCCAGTGCATGTGTTGCATAAGTCTAGTAGACGTGGAGTGAGGTGATTGAACTTTGCATTAATGCTTTGAATATTTAAGCTGACAAAAATTCTCTTTAGAAGAAGCAAGAGCAGACCTGGGACCGATGTACTCGATAAAGCTATATCAAGTATTTGTAGTTAACATAATGAAAATATGTTTTATTTAAATACTACCATAAAGTATATGAAATGTTTAAATATATTATTTTATTGATATAGCAAAATTAACTAAAGGCTTCACTAAAGGCAGCATCTTTTCCCAGCCAGAAACACATAGTTTGCCTCAAACAAACAGTTATGTTAGTAACCAGTTCAGGCTATAATCCTTGTGTTTGTTTAATTAAACTAGGAAGTCCATAGTGAAAGCGCCCATTCATCAGTTAGCCTTAGAATGCATGTGATGCACAGTGTTAAGAACTAGCTGAGTCCATTTCTATGATGACTCAAGTCACACAGCACCAGCTGTCTTTATTCAAATTAGCACACAACCTTTTGTTCTAGTTTGGACAAATATTCTAACTAGTAGACTCACTACATTGATTACATAGGTAATTCTGGGGCGAAATCAATAAATGTAGTCTGATAAAGTACTTGTTTAATGGTTATATGTTTTTACTATAATAAACAAATTATTGTTGTTAGATCATGCACTTGGTGTACTGTTTTATTGTATTGTTTAATAAGCATCGTACTGTGTACTATGCAGAGTAAGCCTACATTTACATTATCTGATTTGTGAATCCAATTGCACAACATGTTCTACGTAAAAGTGTTTTGTAGTGAGCAGATCATAGCTCTCTACAGTCTACAAATCAGAAAGTGGTCAGATGATAAGTGCAATTAACAGTCGGATGCCAGCAAAACTACATATAGAGTCTGAGAGAGCAAATATACGAGAAGTGTTGAACAAAGAAAAGTAGTCCTTCCAATTTTGGATGGCACATCACAGCAACTTTTCAACTCTGTCCCAGTTAGTTCCTCATCACCTCAGTATGCAAGCCTCGTCAGCCGCGGAAGAGAGACTGTATAATTATTATATATATATATATATATATATATATATATATAAATATGGCCATAAGTTTAAACACACCAGCTGAAAACATTCTTTTCCATGGTAGCTGCAAAAACTATAACTGGAGCTCGGCCGGCCAGATATTCTCTTTTGGGTAGTTGACAGCAGCCTTTTTCAAAACCAACGGATTGCTTATTTGTTCGCATATTCGCGTCGGGCAATCTCTGATTGGCAATCCCTAATTTGCAAGTGCAGCGATCGCAGTGCGTTCAAGTTGTGTAAGCTGTTGAGCCGTACGATTCTCCCTGAAAACACTGCACTTGCACCATAGATCTATGTTAACGGAAAAGTGTATTTAATGGAGGGATACTACGGAAACTTATTGCTTTGAGCTGGTGTCCTTAAACGTTTGACCAGTGCTGTATATACCGGTGTATACATTGGTGTATGTGTGTGCTCCAGAGTAATCCTCTCCTCCTACAATCCTACCTAAATCGTGTATTAGTTGAATAACAAATATATAAATAACACTTTAAAACTGCCTTAGAATGTCAACCATAGTGAAAACAAGACAGCGTGCGTACATTGCATTATTTATTATTCACCTTTACAATGGAAATACGGAATCAATACTGCACATCTGGCTAACGTCTCGGAAACAAAATAGCTACGTGTGATCGCATCCAACATACTTTGGTCATGGAAGACTCTTTCATTGCATTGACGTTTCGCAAAACGTAATTTTTATTCGAGATATTTGTGCGTCTGACAGGTTTGCCTTCATTACATAATGCGTTCACTTTCGTCGACAAGCTACCGATGTCCTACACATTATAACAACACGCTACACATTATGCATGCAAATCTGCTTCCACATGAATCATTGTTAAGGTAGTATATATCGTACTGTGTCTATGGCATAATAGCCTGGATCTCAGCGGCGTCAAGAGCAACGGTGTAGACACGAACCTGGAACAGCATAGAAGAAGTCATTCAGCACATTAATCAAGAATCAAGTGTACATACCTCACGATGGCCAACCAAATAGAAAGATTACGTTCTTAGACAAAGTGACAGAACTGTTGAATGGCTTCGTGGCCTTTCGCTACTTAAAACTTGGCTGGATAAATGAAAGTGTACGTTGTTATTACCTAATTAAATCACTTCCTGAAGAATGCCACACTAACAATTCTAGCTTCACAATCAAATGTTAGCAATAAATGTGTCACCAGCCGATCGACAATTGTCTGCTGCTATCATTCGATCAAAGGTAGTTAATGTTTCATACTTTACTTACGTCATCAATTCGTCCCTTAAAATAGCCAAGTTTGTTATCGCAGCATCCCTGCATGCCAACGTACAGCGGATTCTGTGTGTTCAGCATGGCGCCTGAGTAAAAGAAAATATACGTGTAATATATATATATATATATATATATATATATATATATATATATATATATATATATATATATATATATATATATATATATATATATATATATATATATATATATATATATTATATATATATATATATATATATATATATATATATATATATATATATATACTGAAAGAGGTCCGATGGACAGGTATTAAGGAAATTCTGTTATTTATATATGATATAATGATGATCCAGATTAAATGAAATTATCTATATTGTACCAAATAAATTAGTTGTTCAATAATTTTTCAACACACTAATAGTCAAATTTTGAAATGTTGTATAATGAGCAACGTCATTCAATGTTGAACCAATTCAGCGACGTTGAATTATTAAGTTCAAAGATGAACACTGACTTGGCGACTTACCAGCAAGAGAACTCGACAGTGTATTTTGTCGCACACCGTCGACGAACAGACTGACCGAGGATCCATCATAGACCACGGCCAGGTGAACCCACTGACCGTAGGGGACGCTCATCTGAAAACAGACGATCAGTTAGTAAAACATCGTGCAAAGCCAAAACATAAAACCAGATGAATTAGACCCGGACATTGTTTTAATATGTCTCCATGCATCACAAGAAGAACGCCAACATTCACTCGAGATGAATAAGTTTTAATTGCTGCAAAGTTGGATATCAATTTTACTTGAACCGAAATTGTTTCTTGTTTTTATTATGTATCCAAGAGCGACATCAAGTGTTAAACGACTTGTGACAATGCTAATTGCTGCAAAGTTATAAATAGATTTTACTCACTTAAGATGAGAAATGTCGTACAGTCATTTCAATATTGACAACAGCACGGATATTACCGTAGTAGCACCTGTAAGGTCCCCTTTGCAGCATTGTGGCGAGTTATTAATATAAACATTGACTTTATGACTGTTAACGAGAGAACTGTTTAAACATTAAAATAAGCAGTCACGTAAAAAAAACGTTCGACTCACAGTTCGGCCTGTTTCTGTCGCTGGGAAACCATTGCCGGCGGCAATGCCACCGTAGGCAACCGGTGCGGCGTTGGCGTCGACATCGCCATAGAGAAGGAAGCTCGCGCTGTCCTGGCAGTCTCCGTTGTCGACAATGCCCACATAGTCGAAGGGACCTGGCACCCTGTTCACCCACGCAGTCACCGTCCACGCACGTTGGTTCTGGTCTTGAAGCCAGTTGCGCATGAACGCCACCTAGCGAACATCGTTGAACAATTGGTTCTTACATATTATGCAGACGTTGCTGAGTGGGAGGTAATTGATCAGTGATTGCAATTGAGCTCTCCAAAACGAACGTGTGACATTTTACATCACAATAGGAATGCTTTCAAGCTAGATGTTTATCAGGTTGTTTTGTAAAATTACTTGCACGGGTGTATACACATACCTCAATGCGAGATTTTCCGTCGAATTCAGCAACATTCTGGTTTCGAACATTGTCGAAGACGATCTGTACTTCTCCGTCCCCGTAGGAGTAGCCCTTGGCGTTGTGACAGGTGATGTCATCGAAGTTAACTTCGTATGGGAAGTGCAGCAGAAGTCTGTTGTCGCAGGTAGGCTCAACTGATATCAAAGTAGCGAAGGGTTATTTGGCGTGTTAGCGTGTTACGTTGAGTAAGTAATGAAAACAAATGGTTTCACTGACATTGAGTATGATTATCTGATGTACGCTGCTATAGAATAGTATTGTAAGAACGGTTTAGTGCTAACCGATATAACCATACATCCAGGTATATCACGACCGTCATGACTACAATGTTATTTTGTGGTATTGTAGGTAACGCTATGATAAAAACTTGTAAGCTGCTGATAGAAGACGATATTTATATGTATTATATAACTATGTTGTGGTTGTCTTGCTACCTTGGCCTTACAGGGGCAATGCTATTGTTCTTAGATGTACGTACCCAACTTTCGGACACAATACACGAACCAACGTTTCTACACTAATGTCACACTTACTTTGGGTGACTGGTATACACGTGCATAGAATGTCTGAGTCGTCAAAGATGAATCCGATCTCACACTCGAAAATGTCGCCTGGGGAAGCAATGCTCTCGAACTGGCGTTGATTGGACAATAAAGTCTTGTATGGGCACGGAGCTGCAAAGACGTACCAGTTATAATTGTAAACGTTAGATGCACATTCCAGCATCGCTACCTTAAATCTATTAATAATAAAAAAATCAATAATATATTTCAACATATAATAATGTCACTGTGTCAAGGCAGCGAAATATGTGAATATATATATATATATATATATATATATATATATATATATATATATATATATATATATATATATATATATATATATATATATATATACATATATATATATATATATATATATTATGTGTATATATATATATATATATATATATATATATATACATACACACATAATATATATATATATATATATATATATATATATATATATATATATATATATATATATTTAATATATAATATATATATATATATATATATTGCACTATTATTACGTAGTGATTGTGTTAACATGTAGACTGCTATGTTTAAGTGCGTAACAAACACACTGGAACCCAGCTTCATTTGCAAGTAGCGTGATTTGTTTTACATCTAACCGGAGACACATTTTTTTATTCAATTGCAGAACATTTATGATACGATTTTGCTTACCAAACGTGGTACTTGGAGGAGTGTATTCAACAACGGCATCCGTACAGTCGGCGTTGCTTCTAACGCACGTCAGTCTCTCCTGGTCCCAGGCTAGCTGGCCACATGTCGGGTGGTAGATGCGGAAGTACCACGATCCGTCCATCCGGTCGATCTTGTCGCATATGTAGTACAGATGACAGTTGTCGGGGTCCGGGAACCAAACTTGGCCCTTCGTGTAGTTGCACCGAGCGCAGTCGGGGTACGGCCCTACGAGCAAAACGATACGTGTAGTCGAATAGTTGAGAGCTTGTAAATTACGAACGCAATTGTGTGTGCACGTTTACAGTATTGATTTATTATCGCATTATTTGTGTTCTCAGTAATTACATTCATTAAGTGAAAGTATATTCCAGACGTACACGACACGTATACACGTAGCCTACATATTATGTTGGCTGCGTGTACACATAGCCTACATATTGAGTTGTGGTGATGTATCATTATTCATGCCCGCAGTAGTTACTTTCATAATTGTATGCTGTTGCATTTAATGTGCCAAAGAAATTTCACACCCTGGGTTAGGTAGGATTCAGTGTATAGTACGATTTTAATATGGATCATATACCGGCTGTTGATGTCGTCGGCACTGTGGTTGATGTCGTCGGTACAGTGGTTGATGTCGTCGGCACTGTGGTTGATGTCGTCGGCACTGTGGTTGATGTCGTCGGCACTGTGGTTGATGTCGTCGGCACTGTGGTTGATGTCGTCGGCACTGTGGTTGATGTCGTCGGCACTGTGGTCGATGTCGTCGGCACTGTGGTTGATGTCGTCGGCACTGTGGTTGATGTCGTCGGCACTGTGGTGGATGTCGTCGGCACTGTGGTTGATGTCGTCGGCACTGTGGTTGATGTCGTCGGCTCCGTCGTTGTCGTCGTCGGACAAGGGATGAAGCACTCTTCGTATTCGAAGTACGTCACGTTCTCCTTGTTGCCGTTAGCGCCAAACGTCACGCACCACCTGGCGCGGTTCTTATATCCGGTCGCGCCGCACGACGCAGAGCACTCTCCATAATCGGAAAACTCGGAGCATGTCTCTGCCAACAGGACAAACACACCGACGACTTCACATGGTGACGGATACCTGCTTAGTTTTCCATTGATGGCAAGACAATTTTTTATTTTGCCTCTTAAACTACGTCAAACTACGTCAATATGCATTCTTCGCTGTACAATAATCGTCAAATTCTATCATCATTTCTCGAGAAAAATTTACATTCAACATGCCATCATATGGCACCCAAGTCGATTACGTAATTTCTTCATGCGGAAGAATTTATACAATTATTGGCGCGGGCCAGCCACTGGGATAAATTAATGGACAGCACCAGTGTCGTAGTTCTGAAACAACACTTTTGCAGGTAGCTAGCATCACCAAATGGGCTACCTGCACAAAATCACCGGCGCTTCACCCCGGAAGTAACATAGTAAATCATTCCCGATGTATGGTACTACGGTACCTGTGATGAAGATTGTATTGATGATAAGTGCTTTATGTTGTATATTACTTTTCACAAAGAAACTACAATGTCATCATGTTTATTATTCTATTCTTCCCATGATCTGATGACGCCTGTTTATTGAGGGGACACCAGTGATACAAGCCGTTGAATGTTCAGCGACGGGTATATCTGATAACAACACTTTCCATAATCTGCCCTGGTGTGCTCACATAAGCACGAACATATAAAACGATGTACATGCAACCACGATGTATCAGTTCTCTTTTTTCCCGATTCGCCCGCAGGTAGGATTGTAGGTACGTGATTATAAAACAATATTGTAGGTACGTGATTATATACAATGAGTTAACAGGATGTACTAAGATTGTCTTCCATAGCAAAAACCCAAGGTGGTTAGTAATTAGACAAATGCATCAACAACTATTCGTCTATGTTAAATCGTCCCTTCAGATATCGTCGCCAGTTAGTAATCATTTCATATGTGCTCTCCTGTTTATCCCTGAGGTTTGGAGAGAGGCTTGCACCGGTACCTGTCGTCGATTCTTCTTTTCTCTCTTCCTTCGTCGTCACCGATCCCGTTTCTTCCTCCCCACCATTCCTCGCTCTCATTCTCAACTCCCCTCCCACTATTTATTTAATATTCTATTTGATCTACTCTTAATCTGTTTGTATATGGTGTTGTTAAGCCACATCCGTTTTCGTAAGTTCTGGAATCAATTTGAGATGAACGACTGATAAGTGAACAGCGGAACTTACCGCTAGTCTTGGCGTCGGCCTTCATTACCTCCTTCAGAATGGACCCGAGGTTGTCATCCATGTCGACCTGGACAACATCGCCTGTGGAAAGACAAATAAAGTAGTATAAGTTACACCGACAACATGTCGTTTCCAACATGCTTTTTCTCAAGCATGTCGCAACATCCTGTCCCCAGAATGATAAGTGTTCGGTCAAGAAGACGAACTTTTGCATAACCATTCTAAGGCGATTCACATTTTTTTATCTTGGCACGTTTGCCGCTCCACGACAGTAATCCAATAGGACTTTGCGTTAATAACCATGTATTATTGGCTATGCAAGAAAACAAACTATTGTCTGTACAATTCCAACCACTAAAACGGTAATCATCAACGTATCCGTATATAGCCAAAAATCCCCAAATAGCCACGACAACAACGTTCATCTAGGGATATATTTGACATGTTGTATAAGAATATGATATTCCCCAATAAATACGTTTCTTTAGCATAACTATGATATCTCGTAATAACAAGATATATTGGATATATATATATATATATATATATATATATATATATATATATATATATATATATATATATATATATATATATATATATATATATATATATATATATATATATATATATATATATATATATATATATATATGTATATATATATGTATATATATATGTATATATATATATATATGTATATATATATATATATATATATATATATATATATATATATATATATATATATATATATATATATATATATATATATATATATATATATGTACATTATTATATACGGGACCCGTATTGCTGGTAACACAATCAACTCAGAATTATTTTGAAAATTAAGTGCATAAACAACTTACTCTCCGACACGCAGCCACGGCGCACTAGGATGGCACTAGCGATTCTGGATGGAGTGTCTTCCCGGTTGGCGGGGAATACGTATTCTCTGTCGCTGGCGAACAGCATAATATTATTATCGACTCCAATCTCTACAATCAGATAAGTACATATAAATGTAGTAAATAGAGAAATAAGTAAAAAAAAGAAATATATATATATATATATATATATATATATATATATATATATATATATATATATATATATATATATATATATATATATATATATATATATATATATATATATATATGTGTACATATAATATATATATATATATATATATATATATATATATATATATATATATATATATATATATATATATATATATATATATATATATATATATATATATATAGCAAGACATTATAATAAAATGTCTACAGTATAGTAGCAAATTCAAAAACTATTTCACAACAAGTAGTTTACATATTGTAATGACATAATGTTTCTTTGGTTTATACGGCCTTGCGTGAAGAGCGTCATTGACCTTTTAAAGCGTTCAGGTTAATATCGATTTAACCGACAGCGTAATTGGATACTTACGGACAACATACATATCGATATTTTGTCTCAGCGCATCAGCAATGTCTCTGGCGATGAGGGCAGCGCGATTGTCTGGTCCGTCCGTGAAGAAGACAGCTACACGCGGGTAGTTGGCGCTGCCGCTCGCGGTGAACATGTCTCGGACGCCCGCCAGACCGTTGGCAGCGCAACTTGCACCGCCCGTGAATCCGGAGGCCCAAATGTTCTGCGCAATCACAGCAGGATCGAAGCTGTCCCTCAGCGAGAAGACATCATTGGCGGTGGCGCTGTACTGGACGTAGCCGATGTGCATCTCATTCTGGCCGACGGGCAACGACCTCTCGACATCCATTGCCATCTGCTTGAAGTTGTCGAAGCGGTACTGACCAACCGTTTCGGAACTGTCGATAGCAAAGACGATATCGGCCGGACAGCCGGTAACCGGCTCTGAAACACAAATAAGACCAGTGTGAACTCAATTTGAACGTCATTTAAGGATTTGCAGCAACTGTTCGGAAATTTAACAAGATTTAACAAGATTTGCCATCCAAGCCAAAGGCCCAGATGGCAAGTGGACAAGGAAGCCATTGGCTTATCGAGAGTCCAACAATGTTCATCTATTTATAGCCCGCCCTCCTGAGATATGTGTCAACCTTGTTTTTAAACATATTCACGCTGCTAGCAGTTACACAATCTGTAGACAATTTGTTCCATTCATTTATTGTCCTCTGTGAGAACGAGTGCTTCCTGATGTCCAATCTACATTGATCCTTTACTAATTTTACCTCATGTCCTCTAGTTCTGCTATCCTTCTTGAGTGAGAAAAACATATTTCTATCAATATTTTCATACCCATTCAATATCTTAAAAACTTCAATCTGATCTCCTCTTAACCTCCTTGTCTCTAGAGTTGTTAAACCGCATTCTTTCAGGCGTTCTTCATAACTAAGGTCTCTCAGTTCTGGAATCATTTTAGTTGCTCTCCTTTGTATACGTTCAAGCGTATCTATATCCTTCTTACGATATGGTCTCCATGCTTGTATTCTCAATGAGGTCTAACTATTGCTTTATAAAGAGGTATAATTAACTTTTTTCCCTTGTATGTTATGTTTCTTCTAATCAATCCAAGAATTTGATTACCCTTTGCGGTGTTGGAGGCAATTTAACACCGTCAATTAATTAAAACAATCATACTGCCATCGTATGTACAGGCATTTGAGATATGTATTGCATACTGTTTTGTTTTATCTTCATTCCACCCGCTGTTCCTTCTACCACTTACTGGGCGCACACGAGATGGAGTTGCAAGTGACAACTTCCAAGGAGCCGGAGACAGAGGATCGTTGTCGGGTGCCGCCACTACAGGTCTCACTGCAGTCGGTCCATTGACTCCAGAGGTCTGGAAGCACGTACAACAACCATTGTGATAAACGCTGTATTTTTCCGACCTGTAATAATAATAAGTCACATTTTTATCCACAGTAAACCTCATAAAATGTAAATTCCATCTTACTAAAGGTCGTAAGTTTACAACATAATTATACAATTATGCAGTACCGCCTACGATTCAATAATACAAACTAGGAGTATATATTTTTTAATGCAGTAGAGTTAGATACAAAGTATTGAAATAAGTCAAGTAAAATGTATTGTTTAGCGATTTCAGAAATATATAGGTCATATACATCATAACCACCAAGTAAAATAGTCCAGTTAAACTGTTTGTATCGGTCGCTGTCAAATATATTATTACGCAGAGTAACAATTTCGTCAAGAGTGTGATCAAGATCAATATCTTTGTACCAGAAATTGCTATTGACTTCTTGACGATTTGTGTTCGTGCTTTCGTAGCTTAGATTAAAGAAACAACACTCATTAATATGGCCGTATGGTACCCATACAACGACATCCAATGACACTTTGCTTGTGGCGCCTTAATATCTACCATTATATAGGAATTACATGATTGACCTTGCTGATGATAGCAGTGATGACGATTGTGATGACGACGATGATGATGATGATGTGATGATGAGATGATGATGATAATGTCAACGATGACGATAATGTGATGATGACGTCTCGTTTGTGTGGATTTCACATATATAGGTCATGCATGAGATATTTCCTAACCGATATTTCCTAACCGATCTTTGTACCAGATATTGCTATTGACTTCTTGACGATTTGTGTTCGTGCTTTCGGATCGTAGATTAAAGAAACAACACATCGAGAATTGTAACATCAATGGACTTGAAAGGGTTTCATTAATATGCCCGGATGGTACCATACAACGACAGCCAATGACACTTTGTTTGTGGCGCCTTAATATCTACCATTATATGGGAATTACATGATTGACCTTTCTGATGATAGCAATGATGACGATTGTGATGACGACGATGATGATAATAATGTGATGATGATGTGATGATGATGTGATGATGAGATGATGATGATGATAATATCTATGATGACGATAATGTGATGATGACGTCTCGATTGTGTCGATTTCACATATAAAGGTCATGCATGAGATATTTCCTAACCGATTTTTGGTGTTGCTGAGATTATTTTATTGTTAAAACAGGTGCATTTAATTCCCGTAATGGACGAATCTGACACGTATGTTGTCCATGACAATTTGACATCCACCAACCACGGAACCAACCACACAACCACTTACTCTGGCACGGCTGTGTGTTGCAATTGACCGAGACGACCTTGCACGTGAAACTCTGTCCGGCATCGAATTGACTGGGGCACACTTTGTACACGGCTGTCTGTTCGCCGCCACCGCAACTTGCCGAACAAGGTCCAAATTGAAGTGCTGGTCCACCTGTAGAGAGTCGAAATACAGTTTATTTTTCCACGACTGACCATGTTTTTCTAGTTTATTTTGTACCGCGATTCGGTACGATCATTTGCTTAATTGATTCGCGGTTACTTACTCATATTTGTTTAACACATCCTCAACTTGTCTAATCGATGGTAATAAATAAACAATATAAAATTATATTAAAGTAATAAAAACGTATCGAGAAAGTACCAGTACCGTGGAATGAAGGAGTTAAATTAAATTACGTTTTCTTTGTTTTGCATGCTTTGTTACGTCAATCTTCATAATATGCAGTAGATGCCTTCACATTCAGAATAGTGTCTACACCGAATACTTTGGTACTAACTGAAACAACGTTGCAATCGATCAAGTATCTGACATAAAACTAAATCGAGTAAAAAAAAATTATACAAGAAAACGTTTTATTTATTAAAAAAGAAATTTAAGCATGGGTTCCTTTGTTAGAACTTACCTAAAACGTGCGCTAGACTTCCCAGCAACACGGCTGTTCGTATGAGGGACTGCATCTTTCCAATGGGCTCGACACTACAACAGAATAGCTTCTTCTGAAACATATGTTCATGCTCTCCTCTTTGCCCGCAATGAGATAGGCGGCGATATTGGTCCTCGGTTTCTATTTTCCTCCACCAGTCACTGACCTCGTTTCACTGCCATCTCTACCACCAGTTTCCATCCCTCTATATCTCGCTCTCGTTCTCTTCTCGCAATCCCGCCAAATCTCTTTTCACACAGTCCTACCAGCTCAGTCGCTATTTTCGTCGTCTCCTTCTATCCTCCATTGTAAGTACTTCCACTCTCTTTGTTAACCGTTCAGCTTCCGTTAGTGCCACGTGTCCGGCCCACCAGCCCACTTAACCAGACTCCTCACCAGCTTCCTCCTGAAACTCTCTTTCACTCCACCCTCTGCAGTCCGCTCCTCCATTCTTCGCTTGCCTACCACTTTCACTACCGCACTGGTAGGCTGGTGTGTTACACGAACAAAGCTAACGTAACAAAACTGAATGCTATTGATTTTAACCCAATGTGACAATGTTAAAATGATTCGCCTTATTGCGTGTTTTTCGCATAATTTCACCGTGATTTATTAACAAACAGCTATTATGTTTGGACTGTCAGCAACCTGTACATTTCGAGCCAATTTGGAAGGTATCCTCGTCGTCTGGCATTTATGCAAATCGGATTATGCTTTTATAATCTCAATCTGTGAACTAATAATTGTCGCCCACCGCAGACGTGCTCAATTACACGTAAAGAAGACGTGGACAACTTATCGATAACAATACAACGGTGTTTCAAATATAACTCAGTCTTTCTATAGAGGATAGCCGCAGCTTGATAACTATCTTAAGGTTATGCGTATTTTATATAAAATGCACATGTCTGGCTGCACGTACATGACAGAACACGTGGTGTTTATGCACGTACATGACAGAAAAAACAACTACGAGTGAAATGGCGACGACGACAGAAGTCGATAACGACAACCTCAGTGAAAACTTGACGAAGACGTCGGAGGATGACATGCGTGTCCACTTACCTCAGGACCAGATTATGTCTTCTGCTGGTGTGCTGGTCGAAATGGTCTTCGATGCAATGATGTCTGAAGACGTCCTCTGTCGGTTTATATAGCTGTGGCCAGATGAGGCGTGGGTTGGATAAACGATGCTGTGGTGCACTGGTGATTTGCTGACGTCGGATACAATTACTGTTTCCATCTAATATATGGTAAATGGGTGGGAATGCGGAAATAATGCAGACGAACAATGATGTAACAATAACCGGGCAGATTAACGTTTACTGTCATTGTACAGTCGCCTTATTACGTAAATCATTCGGGGAAAGATTACGAAATAATTCTTGTCGGGCAGACTTCCGGTGTTTTCATACCTGTCAACTATCATGCCGTAGGTCTAACGGTTTTGCATTAAATATCGCCGGTTTCACGGCAAATATATGACATATCAGGCATATTTTCTTAACCTTTATCAATGTAAATGATGAAACAAAATTTCGGTTGTTTTTACGAAATTCAGACGCATAATATATTTGTGCGTGTTGCAAGCGAAGGCCTCCATTAATTTTACCGGTAGAATCCGCCTTTTACTGAATAACGTATGAACTGAGGTCAGTGATTGGTCAACGACTGAATATTAACCAATTGGATTTCGTGTTGGAAAGCAGTGTAAACACATGTTGAAGATGAGCGACACATACAGCGAAATCGAATAGGACGGGCCAACATTCTCTAAAAAGCCAAACAATTTCTAGTTGTCCAGTATGGCTGGCAGTTTAACAGTACATGGACAGTTACGTATTCATGCGTTATTGCCGATTCAACAAGAAAGCGTCATAATCGATGCACTGTCTACAACAAGGCGATTATGGAATACGATAGGCTCTATAAATCTGACTCACATACCTAGAGTGACATGTTGCACTCAGTGTGCATGGTTGTAACATATGTATAAAGCTTTGTGACATATGTTTGAACTCTGTATATTTGACTTCATGCTCATTGTCATATATTGAAGATTATGCATTCGACTTTGTGTTCAGTTGGGTGAAGCCAGGTTCTGTGTCTGGATTTACTTTTGGAATAAACATGTGTGACAGGCGTCGACAGCTACGCTACCCTGTCATGAGAAAAGCAAGTTATTTATGTTACTGATATCAAGCAATTGTTTCGGATAGCACTTGCTTCTTTGAACACAATTATGCAGACATTTGAAAACTGGTTCAATTTTGTTTCCTTTGTCACGGCAGGACAGTGTTTTGTGTGCTAAACGAGATGGTGATGATTGACATCGTCTAAGTGTCCTAATGGAGATTAAGTTAAACGATGTTGGGAGTGGTGACAGTGTCTGAATGTTGCATGGTTGTGAAAGGTGTGCTGCGGTTACAAATGGTTAGTTTAAAATTTATCTTCGGAAACTGATACGTGACCGCAGTAGGTACGTTATCGATGATTTCCAGTGGAGTGTACGTTATCCATTCGCTGGAGTGTGTATGTTTTAGGGTAGGCCAGTTCAAAGGGAATGTTAAGGGCTAACATATTCCAAGTAGGTCGTTAATGGTATGTTTGCTGCACGACATAAAATTATAGTTTTTAATCAAACAAAAAACCCTTTTAGGAAAGCCGTTCCACTTTGCCCCGCCCACCTACTTGTTCTGTTTATTAATACACACCGGGACATATTTGCCAAATCACATCACGAATAAGACAGACACGAATAACATATGCATCAACCACACTAGCATTGAAAACCGTCAATATCTATTGTTACCACATAATAGTCTTTTCAATGATTAACGAATCGAAATAAAACTTAACATCTTATTTAATTTTGTGGGCAATCAGAATAATTTCGCGTGGTAAATACAACTCACACACGGAACCTATAATGAAATATCTGAACCTATTCAAAATTGAAGGCGTTTTCACGCGTCTGTTACAATCAGTAATGTAATAATCGACAGGTAATTTAATAATCGACCGGTAATTTAATAATCGACCGGTAATTTAATAATCGACCGGTAATGTAATAATCGACCGATAATGCAATAAGTCGACCGGTAATTTAATAATCGACCGGTAATTTAATAATCGACCGGTAATGTAATAAACGACCGGTAATGTAATAAATCGACCGGTAATGTAATAAATCGACCGGTAATGTAATACAAATATTGATGATAAACGATTATGCTGATGATGACAATTAAGGAATTATCTTAGTGATAGTGATAATGATGATGATGAGTATGATAACGATGATAATGATCATGCTAATGATGATAATGATAATAATAACGATGATAATGATGGTGATGTTGAAGGTGATAAATGGTTATGATGATGATGATGAGGAAGAAGATGAAGACAATTAAGTGGTCTTAGTGATGATGATGACGAAGATGATGACAATGAGTGTGATCATTATTACGATTATGAGGACGAAGACACTCAGCCACATCATCCTGCTCCTCCTCCTCATCGTCATAATCATCCTCCTTATAACGGCTAGCCATGCTGACACCCACTCGTTCACAAACATATAATTAACATAGGAATCTCGGAACGAGTGAGCCGCATGTTTTCTGGGAGAACATATGGAATGCCGTTTATATAATTTCCCAGGTAATGCACGGCAGTAACTACATGTTGGCAAACAATCGGACCGAGTCAGACAGAGTGGAAAGGAAGAAGGGGTGTCATTAAAAAGGGTCACCTCAACAAATGAAAGAGGTACTCTACACTCAATTAAGGGATCACTAAAATGCTTAAAAAGAAATACCTGATCATCATTTGATAAAATTAAGGGATCATATCAAACAAGTTATGGGAAATCTCAAAATGAAATGTGATATTATATTAGAAACTTAAGTTTAATCTCAAAATTAATAAAATAAGGGATCAGCTGAAACAATTAAGGGGTTATGTCAAACATTAAAGTTAAGAGTAATTTCAGCCAACCAAAATGTTCATCTAAACGATTAAATGTATTTTAAAATATGACTAAAATTAAGGGATTTTATCAAAAACAAGTTAAAGGATAATTTAAAAAGGAGTCATTAAGGGGTCATTTTATAATCAAATAGCTGATCATTTTAAAACATTATGGGGTCATCTCACAAAATCAAGTTGTCGTCTCGAAAAAAGTTAAATAACTTAAGAGGTCATCTCATAAAATGAATGAGTCTTCTCAAAAAGTTAAAGGATCGTCACAAAATAGGTAAAAAGAAATTAACAGTGTGTCTTCTCAAAGAAGTTCAGGGATCATATTAAAAAGTGTAACTAGTCAATACAAATGAACCAGCTAATCGTCTCAATAAAATAAGGGATCATTTCATAAAATAATGGGGTCTTCCCAAACCAGGTAAAGGATCATTTATAAAAAAGCAGGGATCATTAAAAAACTTATGTAGCTGATTGCTATGAAATGAAACAGTTACTTTATATAATTAAGGAAAATCTAAACTTGTAAGGATTCATATCAAAACACAAACTGAAGGGGTCATCAAATTAATTATGGGGTCACATCTAAAATGTAAGGGGTTATGTCAAATCAATTATTAAACGGATTTTTAAAATAAACCAAGGAATCATAAAAAAGTAAGGGTCATTTAACAAAGTAACTATCTCATCATCTAAAAAAGTTAAGGTGTCACCTTATATAATTAAAGGGTTATCTCAAAATAAAAATGTAAGGAGTCATATCAAAAGACAAACTTAAGGGGCCATCAAAACATTAAGGAGTCATCTAAAAATTGTAATAAAAGGGTCATCTAAAAATCAGCTTCTTATTTTTATGTTTTTAGTTGATCGCTTTTTAATTTAAAAATACCCTTAAGTTTTGGGGATTACCTCTTAACGGCGTAAATGTTAAATGTACCCCTAAATTTTATATGTTGAGTTGCTCACTTAATTGTTAAGACAACCCCCTTTAATAGCAACTAAAATCCATTGATATTTACCACATATCATAATCAGTACATGCGTGGACTGTCGATTCAGACTAAATGTCTAAACTATTTTTCTTGCATAGTTCGTGGGCACACACAAGAGACGGCCTTCCTATATTTATATTCCTTGATTACATAGTAATAAAATATAATTATGATATGTTTATATTGCGGAGTTACGCAACCGAACACTGGCTGCGCGCAGGTGGAGAAGAGAAGACTCGCCACGCCATTTTGCGGTTTTGTTCTAGTAAGACGTCCGCGCTCACTGCCGTTATACTCAGACGTCCGCGCTTAATGCCGTTGTACTCAGACGCTCGCGTTTAATGCCGTTGTACTCAGACGTCCGCGCTTAATGCCGTTGAACTCAGACGTCCGCGCTTAATGCCGTTGTACTCAAACGTCCGCGCTTAATGCCGTTGTACTCAGACGTCCGCGCTTAATGCCGTTGTACTCAGACGTCCGCGCTTAATGCCGTTGTACTCAAACGTCCGCGCTTAGACGTGGGAACGCATCAGCACGTGGAAACTCCGAAACGGACCGCGGGAACGGGAACACGTGGTCTCGGAAGCGCGGGAACGCCTGAGTATATCCAGATGGAGGCTGGCAAAATAAATCCCATGCGAACCGCAAGTACGGATCATATATTCACGACATCGATATAGGAGTGAGGGAAAGTGAGACGGAAAGAGAGAGAGAGAGAGAGGGGGGGGGACATTTTTATTCGAACGTAAGGTGGAGCAACGTGTCTTGTTAATTTGTCATTATTTTGTTCACAATGTTAAGATAACTTATATTTTCATTTACACGTTATATTAAGCGAAAATATTATAGGCAAACCGTTATTTCATCCGTCAACAGCGTGGTATATAAACACAATACCCTTTTTTCGATAGCTGCAGATATGCAATTTTCAATCTCACTTAAGTAAGATGGCGCAACGCGTCACGCTAATTGAAGGATCCATCACAATGTTTCTTCGCATAGTGGCGCTTCTTGCTCTTTAGTTTGCCTGGTAACATGTATTTTGTTCAAAAATGAGTTGCTGCCGGGTCTGGGGTGGTGGATGGCCCCCGATTTTATCCCTTGAAGTGGGCAAAATAGTACATTTATTTAGGGGAACCACACTAAAACAGCATGGCTAGCCATGATAAGGGTGAACATGAGGATGTTGTGGGGGAGGTGGAGGAGTAGGAGCAGGACGATGAGGCTGGTGAGGATGACGTGGTTGTCTTCGTAATAATTATTATCCTCATAATCATCATCACTAAGATCACTAAGGTACTGTAATAAATCGACAGGTAATGTAATAATAATAATAATCTCATAAAAGTTGTCTACTCACAAAGGTTAATGGATCTTTTGAAAAATAGATTAAAAAGAATTGGCTGATCGTTTCAACACATCTCGTAAAATAAAGGGGTTTTCTCAAAAAAAGCTAAGGTGTCATTTCAAAATTTTTAATATTCATTAAAACGAAAAAGCGCCATCTGTAGGAAGTGTGGAAACTAGAAGAAATAACTCGCTGTGTAGGTTTATCGACAGCAATGGCGCGGTCCATGAAATATGGTTGCTGTGTGTTCAACAAGCTTTTTTTAGGTGCGTAACTCTCCAAAAATTGCATTTTGTTTCTATTTAAGGGATAACCAAGCAACATATCAAATTAAGTTGTACATTTAAAATTGACGACATTAAGAGGTAAGCCCCAAAACTAAAGGGGATCTTTAAATTAAAAAGCGATCACCTCAAAACGTAAAACAAGAGTCTCATTTTTAGATGAATCCTTAATGTTTTGATAGCCCACTTAGCATTTTCAGATGATGAGTTAGTTACTTTGTTAAATTGCCCTTACATTTTTCAAAATGATTCCTTAATTTATTAAAACAATCGTTTAATTTATTTGAGATAACCCCTCATATATTTTCGATGTGATCCCATAATTTTTTTATGACCCTTTAATTTGTGTTTTGTTATGAATGTTTACATTTTAAGATTTCCCTTAATTGTATGAAGTGACCGCTTGGGAATACCCCATTATATTATGAAATGATCCCTTAATTTATTGAGACGATCAAGTTAGCCTGTTAACTTGTTCTTACCTATTTTGTTCGCATATTTTTTCAATCACAATTTTAGCAAAATGCTGCTTATCATGATATTCCGACAAGGAAATGTCATAAAATCGCTATCCCATTATAGTGATACCTCGAGAGCCCGAACATGTATTAAGTACCACTTACCAGCTATACTTAGAAAAATGACACCATGCATTGTGGATAAAATTTATACACATAGTCTTCACGGCTTTTCTACATACAACTAGCAATACCTACTAACACTTGACAAAAATAAAATTCCTGCACAAACGCTAACTGCTACATGTGGCTACACAGGATCACCATGTCCTTTCTTTCAATAAACTGGGACAATAAACGTTGATAATGATTAAAAACATGTTGTAGGCAATGTATGCACACGGAAAACCACCTTTGTAGTTGGTTCTCACGCTGTCATCTTATTCATTAAGCCTTACTGAGAATCTCCTTGCAGTTTTTTATGCTAAAGAATAAATCGAATGTATTTATTTATGTCGAATAACGAAATTCCAGTTCAACTGGAATTTCGTTATTCGACATAAATAAATACATACGATTTATTCTTTAGGGTAAAAAAAACTGCAAGGATAGTCTTCAAATTAATTTCTATATTAAGATCTGCCGAAAAAGAAGTATTATAGTAAACTGCTAGCAGAAAAGAAACATGGGCAATATTGAACACTGTTATTCAATTAGTTCTTTGCAAATGTTGGTTGAAATGTAGCGAAGAACACAAATCTTTATAAAAATACCCCTATTTATGATTATTTAGGAGGTATGACTGGAAAATATATGTCTTAAAAATGTTGATGAGCAAAATTTTTGTAACACTGTAAAAGCGTGTACCTGAAAGAATTTAACAGATTTTTAAAACATAAACATGGATATCGTTGTGAAGGACATGTCCGTAATATCCACATTTCTCACGCACATATGTAATGTTTCATAAGATTGTGTGTTCCCCAGTGGAATGACGATAGTCAACCAGAATACATCAACAAGTTTGAAACAACACCTTTCTTTAAACTTTAGAATCACTGTTAATTGAAAGACACCGTAAAGTAAACATTTCCAGATATGACACTTTCATCATTGTTTCATGTCCATCGGAATATCATCACACACGACTATTATTTGCTGTGAATGTGATCTAGGACATTACTACTTATTTGGTTTTCAATAACAATGCTGAAATATAACGTTATTAAAATATATACTTGTGAAAACGGTTCCGTTGTTGAACTTGATTTAAGATGACCAATAGCAATCTGTTTTAGTTGTATGTAATGGTGGACAGGTAAACATACACTGAATAAAATTAATTAATGCAGTTGAAAAGATGTTTCTACTTAGATATGTACATCACCACGTGGATTCCCAGAGTAGCTACAGTTTCCTTAGTTGTATGGCCTCTGTGATATTTGAACAGTTTTATGTCCACCATCTCGCACGACTTTCTTTTGAGATAATTGGGTCACTTGTTATGATACGTTGGTCGAACTGAATTGCTGAAGCTGTTGTCGAATTGTGATTCGAATCAGTTGTATTATTTGCTTATGAAAGTTCTAGTGAAATAAAATATTTTGTTTTAATATTAATAATCACTTTAGTTTTGTTTCTGAATCTTCTACGGTTAACTGTAATAACATTTATGATAAACAATAATAAAATAATTACACGGATAAATTCGAGCGAATGTAACACTGACTTGTTAGTGGACACCATGTTGCAAACTGGACGTTCATATGTGTGTGCCTGGAAGCGTGCGTGCATATATGTATATTATGTACGTTTGTGCTTCAAATAATGGGACATAAATATGTATTTACTCGTATGGAGGTATGTATGTATTTAACACTGCAGGAATACGCGTAAGTACGTATGCAGTATATACATGCGTACATATGGACGTGTGCCCGTAGGCAAGCATACGATTATGCACGTAAGTACAAATATGTGTATGCGTGCATGCGTGCATGCATGCCTGCATATATGCATGAATGTATGTTTGTATGTATGTATGTATGTATGTATGTATGTATGTATGTATGTATGTATGTATGTATGTATGTATGTATGTATGCACATATATATGTACGTACGAACAAGCGTGTGTTAAAGGCGTGAACGTCTAAGAACTGCACTATCAAACTCTCGTACAATCATAGAACCATAGAATTAGTGAAAGATAAGACAACGTCTATACGTTACGTCATTTATTATTCACCTTTACAACGGAAATATGGAATCAACATTACACATCGGGCAATCTCTCGGAAACACAATGATCTACGTCTGATCGCATTCAACAGATGGCCGTGAATGAATTTTCGCAACAGCGTAACTTTGACTCGATATATCTATGTGCGTCCAACATGCTTGCCTTCATTTCATGATGTGTTCACTTTCGCCGACATACTACCGATGTCCTACACATTCCAACAGTACGCTACACATTATGTGTGCAAATCTGATTCCACACAAAAAAATGTTTAAGGCAGTATATATGTGTATAGTGTGCATTGGTCTACATGGCCAGGATCTCAGCGGCGTTAAGAGCAACGGTGTAGACACGAACCTGAAACAACACAAGAAATGTCACTCAGAATAGTATGTGACGTCGGGGAACGGAGAACACATTGGCCAATACAATAGGAAGATAACGTTCTTCGACAAAGTTATACCGCTGACAAGTCGACATGTAAGTAAGATGCTACTCTATAAATGAACGGCTACTCTACATATTAATTGTAGTCTGACAATCAAACGTAGTCAGTTATTGGTTTATCCTTGGCCGTTCGGCACACGTGGACGGTTTGGTGACAGTAAAAGGTGACAGTGAAAGGTGACAGTGAAAGAGAAGCAGCATGTCATGCTTCACTTACGTCATCAATTCGTCCCTTAAAGTAGCCAGGGATTTCGTCGCAGCACCCTTGCATGCCAACGTACAGGGGATTTTGGGTGTTCAACATGGCGCCTAAGAAAAACATATCATATGTGTAATTATTCCGCATTCGTAGGACCCACTGTACGACATCGATGTGTCTGGGAAGACAGTGTAACGACTGCAACCTGATAGACCACATTTATGCAGTTAAATTCTTGCAAAATTAATATGATGACATAGAACTGCGATATAACTAGCTTGTTGTTTATGATTATACGGTGGAGCGATTGATGTACAACGTAACTGCAATAAAAAATAAAATAACTTAGTGAGAGAGTATATTTGCTATGCAGTTGTGTAAGTAGGCATTGCAAGATTATAGTACGTCTATAATGCACACATGCCTACGCAAATTGTATGCGCAAATGAATGAATGAATGAATGAATGAAAGTTAATTTAACAACAATGCCTGCACCATATATAGCGACAGAAGTCAGATGGACAGGTATTAAAGAAATTATGTTATTTATATATTATTTTATAATGATCCAGATGAAGTGAAATGATCTACATTTTACCGAAATAATTAGTTGTTCATATATTTTTCAACACACTAATAGTCAAATTTTGAAATGTTGTATAATGAGCAACGTCATTGAATGTTGAATCAATTCAGACACGTGCTATTGACTGACTTGCGACTTACCAGCAAGAGGACTCGACAGAACATTTTGTCGCACACCGTCGACGAACAGACTGACCGAGGATCCGTCATAGACCACGGCCAGGTGCACCCACTGACCGTAGGGAACGTTCATCTGAAAACAGATGATCAGTTAGTGAAACATCGTGCAAAGTCAAACCATAAAACCGGATGAACTAGACCCGGACATTGTTTTAATATGTCTCTATGCATAACAAGAAGCACGCAAACATTCACTCGAGATGAATAAGTTTTAAATGCTGCAAAGTTGGATATCAATTTTACTTAGTTAAGATGGGAAATGACGTAAGGTCATTAAATAATTGAGAGCAGCACGGATCTAACCGCAGTGAAACATGTAGTGCACATTTCGCAGCCTGGTGACGAGGTATTAATATAAACATTGACTTTATGACTGTTAACGTGAGAACGGTTTAAGTATTAAAACAAGCAATCACATAAGAACACGTTCAACTTACAGTTCCGCCTGTTTCTGTCGCTGGGAAACCATTGCCAGCGGCAATGCCACCGTAGGCACAAGGCGAGGCGCTGGCGTCAACATTGCCATAGATGAGGAAGCTGGCGTTGTCCTTGCAGTCTCCATTGTCGACGATGCCCACATAGTCGAAGGGACCTGGCATCCTATTCACCCACGCAGTCACCGTCCACGCACGTTGGTTCTGGTCTTGAAGCCAGTTGCGCATGAACGCCACCTAGCGAACATCGTTGAACAATTGGTTCTTACATATTATGCAGACGTTGCTGAGTGGGAGGTAATTGATCACTGATTGCAATTGAGCTATCCAAAACGAACGTGTGACATTTTATATCACAATAGGAATGCTTTCAAGCTAGATGTTTATCAGGTTGTTTTGTAAAATTACTTGCACGGGTGTATACACATACCTCAATGCGAGATTTTCCGTCGAATTCAGCAACATTCTGGTTTCGAACATTGTCGAAGACGATCTGTACTTCTCCGTCCCCGTACGAGTAGCCCTTGGCGTTGTGGCAGGTGATGTCATCGAAGTTAACTTCGTATGGGAAGTGCAGCAGAAGTCTGTTGTCACAGGTAGGCTCAACTGATATCAAAGTAGCGAAGGGTTATTTGGCGTGTTAGCGTGTTACGTTGAGTAAGTAGTGAAAACAAATGGTTCCACTGACATTGAGTATGATTATCTGATGTACGCTGCTATAGAATAGTATTGTAAGAACGGTTTAGTGCTAACCGATATGACCATACATCCAGGTATATCACGACCGTCATGACTACAATATTATTTTGTGGTATTGTAGGTAATGCTATGATAACAACTTGTAAGCTGCTGATAGAAGACGATATTTCAATGTATTATGATATAACTATGTTGTGGTTATTTGCTACCTTGGCCTTACAGGGGCAATGCTATTGTTCGGAGATGTGCGTACCCAAACCTTCGGGCAAAATACACGAACCAACGTTTCTACACTAGTGTGACACTTACTTTGGGTGACTGGTATACACGTGCATGGAATGTCAGAGTCGGCAAAGATGAATCCGATCTCACACTCGAAAATGTCGCCTGGGGAAGCAATGCTCTCGAACTGGCGTTGATTGGACAATAAAGTCTTGTATGGGCACGGTGCTGAAAAGACACACCAGTTATAATTGCAAACGTTAGATGCACATTCCAGCATAGCTATCTTCAATATATAAATTAAAAAAATCAATAATAAATGTTAACACATAATAATGTCACTGTGTCAAGACAGCACAACATGTGAATATATATATATATATATATATATATATATATATATATATATATATATATATATATATATATATATATATATATATATATATTTATTTATATATATATATATATATATATATATTTATATATATATATATATATATATATATATATATATATATATATATATATATATATATATATATATATATATATATATATATATATACACACACTTCGTTAAACATTGCAGCCGAAGCGTTAGAAACAATCACTACGTAATAACATTTAAGATACGATTTTGCTTACCAAACGTGGTACTTGGAGGAGTGTATTCAACAACGGCATCCGTACAGTCGGCGTTGCTTCTAACGCACGTCAGTCTCTCCTGGTCCCAGGCTAGCTGGCCACATGTCGGGTGGTAGATGCGGAAGTACCACGATCCGTCCATCCGGTCGATCTTGTCGCATATGTAGTACAGATGACAGTTGTCGGGGTCCGGGAACCAAACTTGGCCCTTCGTGTAGTTGCACCGAGCGCAGTCGGGGTACGGCCCTACGAGCAAAACGATACGTGTAGTCGAATAGTTGAGAGCTTGTAAATTACGAACGCAATTGTGTGTGCACGTTTACAGTATTGATTTATTATCGCATTATTTGTGTTCTCAGTAATTACATTCATTAAGTGAAAGTATATTCCAGACGTACACGACACGTATACACGTAGCCTACATATTATGTTGGCTGCGTGTACATATTGAGTTGTGGTGATGTATCATTATTCATGCCCGCAGTAATTACTTTCATAATTGTATGCTGTTGCATTTAATGTGCACAAAAAATGTCACACCCTGGGTTAGGTAGGATTCAGTGTATAGTACGATTTTAGTATGGATCATTTACCGGCTGTTGATGTCGTAGGCACTGTGGTTGATGTCGTCGGTACAGTGGTTGATGTCGTCGGCCCCCCTGAGCTTGTTGTCGTCGGCAATGTGGACGTTGTCGTCGGCAGTGTGGTTGTTGTCGTCGGCTCAGTCGTCGATGTCGGCTCCGTCGTTGTCGTCGTCGGACAAGGGATGAAACACTCTTCGTATTCGAAGTACGTCACGTTCTCCTTGTTGCCGTTAGCGCCAAACGTCACGCACCACTTGACGCGGTTTTTATATCCGGTCGCGCCGCACGACGCAGAGCACTCACCAAAATCGGAAAACTCGGAGCATGTCTCTGCCAACAGAACAAACACACCGACGACTTCACATGGGGACGGATACCTGCTTAGTTTTCCATTGATAGCAAGACGAATTTTAATGTTGCCTCTTAAACTACGTCAAACTACGTCAATATACATTCTTCGCTGGACAATAATCGTCAAATTCTATCATAATAATATTCTCGAGATAATTTACATTCAACATGCCATCATATGGCTCCCAAGTCGATTACGTAATTTCTTCATGCGCAAGGATTTCTACAATTACTGACGCGGGCCAGCCGCAGGGATAAATCAATGGACAGCTCCAGTGTCGTAGTTCTGAAACAACAATTTTGCAGGTAGCTAGCATCACCAAATGGGCTACCTGCTCAAAATCACCGGCGCTTCACCCCGGAAGCAACATAGCAAACCATTCCCGAAATATGGTACTACGGTGCGTGTGATGAAGATTGTATTGATGATAAGTGCTTTATGTTGTATATTGCATTTCACAAAGAAGCTATAATGTCATTATGTTCATTATTCTACGGTGCTGTTGCTTCCCATGATCTGATGACGCCTGTTTAGTGAGGGGACACCAGTGGTACGATGTGCATGCAACCACGATGTGCATGCAACCACGATGTATCAGTTCTCTTTTTTCCCAATTCGCCCGCACTAAAACAATATTGTAGGTACTTTATTATATACAATGATTTGTATGTACTAAGATTGTCCTCCATAACAAAAACCCAAGGTTGGTAGCAAATAGACAAATACATCAACGACTATTCGTCTATGTTCAATCTTCCCTTCATATATCGTCGCCAATTAGTAATCATTTCATATGTGCTCGCCTCGTTATCCCTGAAGGCTGGAGAGAGGCTTGCACCTTGTTTTCTCTCCTCCTTCATCGTCACTGATCCCGTTTCCTCCTCCCACCATTCCTCGCTCTCATTCTCAACTCCCCTCCCACTATTTATTTAATATTATATTTGATCTACTCTTAATCTGCTTGTATATGGTGTTGTTAAGCCACATCCGTTTTCGTAAGTTCTGGAATCAATTTGAGATGAACGACTGATAAGTGAAAAGCGGAACTTACCGCTACTCTTGGCGTCGGCCTTCATTACCTCCTTCAGAATGGACCCGAGGTTGTCATCCATGTCGACCTGGACAACATCGCCTGTGGAAAGACAAGTAAAGTTGTGTAAGTTACATCGATAACATGTCGTTTACAACATGCTTTTTTTGAAGCATGTCGCAACATCGTGTCCCCAGAATAATAAGTTTTCGGTCAAGAAGACGAACTTTTGCATAACCATTCTAAGGCGATTCAAATTTGTTATCTTGGCACGTTTGCCGCTCCACGACAGTAATTCAATAGGGCTTTGCATTAATAACCATGTATTATTGTCTATGCAAGAAAGCAAACTATTGTCTGTACAATTCCAACCACTAAAATGTTAATCATCAAAGTATTGGAATAGAGCCAACAATCCCAAGTAGCCACGACAACAGCGTTCATTTATGGATATATTTGACATGTAGTACAAGGAATGGATATTCCCCAATAAATGTCATGAAAATGCTTTTTCTTTCGCATAACTGTATGATATATCGTACTAACAAGATATATATATATATATATATATATATATATATATATATATATACACACACACACCCCCATACACACACACACACACACACACACACACACACACACACACACACACACACACACACACACTCACACACACACACACACACACACACACACACACACACACACACACACACACAAACATTATTCTATACGGGACCCGTTTTGCTGGTAACATAATGAAGACAACGAATTATTTTGAAAATTAAGTTCATAAACAACTTACTCTCCGACAGGCAACCACGGCGCACTAGGATGGCACTAGCGATTCTGGATGGAGTGTCTTCCCGGCTGGCGGGGAATACGTATTCTCTGTCGCTGGCGAACAGCATAATGTTATTATCGACTCCAATCTCTACAATCAGATAAGTACATATAAATGGAGTAAATAGATAAATAAGTAAAAAAAATGTATATATATATATATATATATATATATATATATATATATATATAAATATATATAGCAAGACATTACAATAAAATGTATATATATATATATAAATATATATATATATATATATATATATATATATATATATATATATATATATATATATATATATATATAAATATATATAGCAAGACATTACAATAAAATGTATATATATATATATATATATATATATATATATATATATATATATAGATAGAGAGAGAGAGAGAGAGAGAGAGAGAGAGAGAGAGAGAGAGAGAGAGAGAGAGAGAGAGAGAGAGAGAGAGAGAGAGAGAGAGAGAGAGAGAGAGAGAGAGAGAGAGAGAGAGAGAGAGAGAGAGAGAGAGAGAGCAAGAAATTATAATAAAATGTCTACAGTATAGTAGCAAATTAAAAAACTAACGCATTTCTCATTCACAACAAGCAGTTTACGTATTGTAATGACATAATGTTTCTTTGGTTTATACGGCTATGCGTGAAGAGCGTCATTGACCTTTAAAAAGCGTTCAGGTTAATATCGATTTAACCGACAACGTAATTGGATACTTACGGACAACATACATATCGATATTTTGTCTCAGCGCATCAGCAATGTCTCTGGCGATGAGGGCAACGCGATTGTCTGGTCCGTCCGTGAAGAAGACAGCTACACGCGGGTAGTTGGCGCTGGCGCTCGCGGTGAACATGTCTCGGACGCCCGCCAGACCGTTGGCAGCGCAACTTGCACCGCCCGTGAATCCGGAGGCCCAAATGTTCTGCGCAATCACAGCAGGATCGAAGCTGTCCCTCAGCGAGAAGACAGCATTGGCGGTGGCGCTGTACTGGACATAGCCGATGTGCATCTCATTTTGGCCGACGGGCAACGACCTCTTGATGTCCATTGCCATCTGCTTGAAGTTGTCGAAGCGGTACTGACCAACTGTTTCGGAACTGTCGATAGCAAAGACGATATCGGCCGGACAGCCGGTAACCGACTCTGAAACACAAATAAGACCAGTGTGATCTCACTTTGAAAGTCATTTAAAGATTTACAGCAACTCTTCGGAAATTGCTGTGTTGGAGGGAATCTAACACTGTCAATTAATTAAAACAATCATACTGCCATCGTATGTTCAGGCATTTGAGATATGTATTGAATACTGTTTTGTGTTTACTTCATTCCACCCGCTGTTCGTTCTACCACTTACTGGGCGCACAAGAGATGGAGTTGCAAGTGACAACTTCTAAGAAGCCGGAGACAGAGGATCGTTGTCGGGTGCCGCCACCACAGCCCTTACTGCAGTCGGTCCATTGACTCCAGAGGTCTGGAAGCACGTACAACAACCATTGTGATAAACGCTGTATTTTTCCGACCTGTAATAATAATAATTCACATTTTATCCACGGTAAACCTTATAAAATGTAAATTCCATCTTACAAAGGGTCGTATGTTTCCAACATAATTGTACAATTATGCAGTACCGCCTACGATTCAAGAAACAACACATCGAGAATTGTAACATCAATGGACTTGAAAGGGTTTCATTAATATGCCCGGATGGTACCATACAACGACAGCCAATGACACTTTGTTTGTGGCGCCTTAATATCTACCATTATATGGGAATTACATGATTGACCTTTCTGATGATAGCAATGATGACGATTGTGATGACGACGATGATGATAATAATGTGATGATGATGTGATGATGATGTGATGATGAGATGATGATGATGATAATATCTATGATGACGATAATGTGATGATGACGTCTCGATTGTGTCGATTTCACATATAAAGGTCATGCATGAGATATTTCCTAACCGATTTTTGGTGTTGCTGAGATTATGTTATTGTTAAAATATGTGCATTTAATTCCAGGAATGGACGAATCTGACACGCATGTTGTCCTTGACAATTTGACATGCACTATCCATGGAACCAACCACACAACCACTTACTCTGGCACGGCTGTGTGTTGCAATTGACCGAGACGACCTTGCACGGGAAACTCTGTCCGGCGTCGAATTGACTGGGGCACACATTGTACACGGCTGTCTGTTCGCCGCCACCGCAACTTGCCGAACATGGTCCAAATTGAAGTGCTGGTCCACCTGTAGAGAGTCGAAATACAGTTTATTTTTCCACGAGTGACCATGTTTTTCTAGTTTATTTTGTACCGCGATTCGGTACGATAATTTGCTTAATTGATTCGCGGTTACTTACTCATATTTGTTTAACACATCCTCAACTTGTCTAATCAATGGTAATAAATAAAAAACATAAAATTATATTAAAGTAATACAAACGTGTCGAGAAAGTACCAGTACCGTGGAATGAAGGAGTTAAATTAAATTACGTTTTCATTGTTTTGCATGCTTTGTTACGTCAATCTTCATAATATGCAGTAGATGCGTTCACGTTCAGAATAGTGTCTGCACCTATTACCGTGGTACTAACTGAAACAACATTGCGATCAAGTATCTGACATGAAACTAAATCTAGTAAAATAAAAACATATATAAACTAGAAAACGTGTTATTCAATAAAAAAAATGTAAGCATTGGTACCTTTGTTAGAACTTACCTAAAACGTGCGCTAGACTTCCCAGCAACACGGCTGTTCGTATGAGGGACTGCATCTTTCCAATGGGCTCGACACTACAACAGAATAGCTTCTTCTGAAACATATGTTGATGCTCTCCTCTTTGCCTGGGATGAGACAGGCGTCGATATTGGTCCTCGATTTCTATTTTCCTCCACCAGTCACTGACCTCGTTTCACTGCCAACTCCACCACCAGTTATCTCGCTATCGTTCTCTTCTCGCAATCGCGCCAAATCTCTTTGCACACAGTCCTACCAGCTCAGTCGCTATTTTCCTCGTCTCCTTCTACCCTCCATTGTAAGCACTTCCGCTCTCTTCGTTAACCGTTCACCTTCCGTTAGTGCCACGTGTCTGGCCCACCAGCCCACTTAACCAGACTCCTCACCAGCTTCCTCGTGAAACTCTCTTTCACTCCACCCTCTGCAGTCCGCTCCTCCATTCTTCGCTTGCCTACCACTTTCACTACCGCACTGGTAGGCTGGTGTGTTACTCGAACAAAGCATATGTAACAAAACTGAATGCTACTGATTTCCACCCAATGTGACAATGTTAAAATGAGTCGCCTTATTGTGTGTTTTTCGCATAATTTCACCGTGATTTATTAACAAACAGCTATTATGTTTGGACTGTCAGTAACCTGTACATTTCGAGACAGTTTGGAAGATATCCTCGTCGTTTTGTATTGATGCAAATCGGATTATGCTTTTACAATTACACGTAAAGAAGACATGGACATCTTATCGATAAAAATATAACGGCTTTTCAAATATAACTCAGTCTTGCTACAGAGGATAGACGCAGCTAGATAACTATCTTAAGGTTATGCGTATTTTATATAAAATGCACATGTCTGGCTCCACGTACATGACAAAACACGTGGTGTGTATGCACGTACATGACAGAAAAACAACTACGAGATAAATGGCGACGACGACAGAAGAAGTCGATAACGACAACCTCAGAAGACGTCGGAGGGCGTCATGCGTGTCCACTTACCTCACGACCAGGTTGTATATTCTGCTGGTGTGCTGGTCGAAATGGTCTTCGATGCAATGATGTTTGAAGACGTCCTCTGTCGGTTTATATAGCTGTGAACAGACGAGGAGCGGCTTGGATAAACGACGCTGAGGCGCACTGGTGATTTGCTCACTTCGGATACAATTACTGTTTCCATCTAATATATGTTAAATGGGTGGAAATGCGGAAATAATGCAGACGAACAATGATGTAACAATAAACGGGCAGATTAACGTTTACTGTCACTGTACAGTCGCCTAATTACGTAAATCATTTGAGGAAATATTGCGAAATCTTTCTTTCCGACTTCCGGTGTTTTCATACCTGTCAACTATCATGTCGTGGGACTAACGGTTTTGTATTAAATGTCACGGTCTCACGGCAAAGATATGACACCTCAGGCATATTTTCTTAACCTGTATAAATGAAAATGATGAAAAACAATTTCGGCTATTTTTACGAAATTGAGACACATAATATATTTGTTTGTGTTGCAAGAGAAGGCCTACTTTTATTTTACCGGTAAAAATCCGCCTTTTACTGAATAAAGTATGAACTGAGGTCAGTGATTGGTCAACAACTGAACATTAACCAATTGGATTTCGTGTAGGAAAGCAGTGTAAGCACATGTTGAAGATGAGCGACACAGAAAGCGAAATTGAATAAGACGGACCACCATTCTCTAAAAAGCCTAACAATTTCTAGTTGTCCAGTATGGCTGGCAGTTTAACAGTACATGGACAGTTACGTATTCATGCGTTATTGCCGATTCAACAAGTAAGCGTCATAATCGATGCACTGTCTACAACGAGGCGATTATGGAATACGATAGGCTCTACAAAACTGAATCACATACCTAGAGTGACATGTTGCACTCAGTGTGCAAGGTTGTAACATATGTATAAAGCTTTGTGACATATGTTTGAACTCTGTATACTTGACTTCGTGCTCATTATCATATTTTAAATATTATGTATTCGACTTTGTGTTCAGTTGTGTGAAGCCATGTTCTGTGTCTGGATTTACTTTTAGAATAAACATGGATGACAGGCGTTGACAGCTGCGCTACCCTGCCATGACGAAAGAAAGTTATTTATGCTACTGCCATCAAGCAACTGTTTCGGATAGGACTTGCTTCTTTGAACACAATTATGCAGACATTTGAAAACTGTTTCAATATTGCTTCATTTTTGTGAAGGCAGGAAAATATTTTATGTGCTAAACGAGATGGTGATGATTGACATCGTCTAAGTTTCCTGATGGAGATGTTGTGTTTCTGCGGAAGCGAAGCCCTCCGATTAATCTTGGGTCCCATCGATTAGGCTTGAACAAATTAAACGATGTTGGGAGTGATGACAGCGTCTGAATGTTGCATGGTTGTGAAAGGTGTGCTGTCGCTACAAAATGGTTAGTTAAATTTATCTTCGGAAACTGGCACGTGACCACAGTAGGTACGTTATCCATTCGGTTATGATTTCCAGTGGAGTGTGTATGTTGTAGGGGAGGCCAGCGCAAAGGGGAATGCTAAAATGTCGTGTGCGTGAGGGCTAACATATTCCAACTAGGCCGTTGATGGGATGTTTGCTGTACGACATAAAATTATAAAGTTTGTAATCAAACAAAAACCCTATTAGCAAAGCCGTTCGACTTTGCCCCGATCAACTACTTCTCGCTCGTGGGAATATGACAGACACGAATAATACATGCATCAACCACACTAGTATTGAAAACCGTTATTATTTATTGCTACCACATAATATTCTTTCCAATGATAAACAAATCAAACTAAAACTTAACATCATAATTTTTTTCTGCAAATGAATACATTTGTTTATCGGTAATGGCCACCAGTTCATTCAATGTAGAATCATAAAGGCTATGCGCGCACCACTGTACAGGCATATTCTTCCACATCGTGGTAAACGTTGTCCCGGTCATCCCTACTAGTACATGAGATTAAAGACAAAACTTACAAAATGACTGCTACAAATCATTACAGACTTAAAACATTAATTAGCAAGGTAGTGCATTTTTGAAACTTGTAATGGTTACTTAAAAAAAAAATATATATATATATATATATATTATATATATATATATATATTTTTTTTTTTAAGTAACCATGGACACTCCTGTTTACAAGTTTCAAAAATGTACTACCTTGCTAATTAATGTTTTAAGTCTGTAATGATTTGTAGCAGTCATTTTGTAAGTTTTGTCTTTAATCTCATGTACTAGTAGGGATGACTAGTACATATATTAGTATATATATATATATATATATATGTATATATGTATATATGTATATATATATAACTTTGATGTGTCCACCTGTGTCATACATGAATGACACAGGTAGACACATCATATATATATATATATATATATATATATATATATATATATATATATATATATATATATATATATATATATTTATATATATATATATATATATATATATATATATATATATATATATATATATATATATATATATATATATATATATATATATATATATATATATATATATATATATATATATATATATATATATATATATATATATATATATATATATATATATATATATAACCTTGATGTTTCCACCTGTGTCATACATGCGAGGATAATATCACCTAATCGTTTCAATTTGTATCTAGCATGCATATAACTTTGCTATGTTTGCCCCATCAGTTGTTGGACTTAATGTTTTGTCAAGATGTGAAATACATATCTAATAAAACTGCTATGTTGTTGTTTCGACATCAGTCTATGTTGTTGTTTCGACATCAGTCTATGTTGTTGTTTCGACATCAGTCTATAATACTTGTCAAATTGACTTGTTTCAAGCTATCAGGTGTTACAAGAAGTAGCACAAGCTCAATGACTGGGTCATTGCGAGCTAAATTACATATCTGATAATGTAGATATTGATAAAACAATTATATGCTCAAGGTAACTCAATACTACGCACACATGTCATATGTGTAATATTGATGTAAGACTCAGCTTGTTCGCTTGTGTTCTCCGTTTTATAATGTTCAATTGTGGTGGAACAATAAAAGGGCTTCCATTAACGTATTATTTGTATCATAACGCAATATGTTTCAGAAATGTCTAGACCTATCCAAATATAAAAGAAAGAGTTTGCCCTTTACTTTTTTTGATGTTAAATGTTGCTACACAGTAATATATAACGTTACTTATAAATACAACTTATACTGTATATCTGAAAAATACATTATCGTGGCTTTATATGTTACTAATTTTATTACGCATATGTGCTGTTACGAATCAACTTTTAGCCGTTAGGTTTGTCTCTATGTAACTCTATAATATGTAAATGCATTTGCAATAAAGTGTTATGAAGAATAATTATCCACTGTAATCCAAGTAGTTAGAAGTAGTCATAATTGAAGACAATCAGGACACCACATCCCATGTCTTGTATCGTGTTTCAACATATATTTAAAGCGATTCGTTTATCTTCGCTTGTAACGCGTTGAACGTTATTTATTTGGAGAGAATCGATCAGATGATACATAAAATGTATCCAGAAAGCAAGACATAACGTATTAGCGTACGAGACAGTAACATATCAATTATGTAATGTCCATCAATTAACTGCAGCATACAAGCATGCAACTGTGTACGCACCCACGGACATACACGCTGGCACACCCGCACAAACGCACGCACGCATGTACACACGCACACGCACGAACATGCACATTGTTTAATATCGCACATCAATGTAGTTTTCAAGAAACAACATCGTGTATTTTCAAAAACAGTTCACAAGGGCGCTGACTTTGAGCTGATGAGGCCGTTTTGTGTGTTTGGCGACTGCAGTGGCACCTGGTGAATACGACATTACCAAACTTTCGCTCGGGTCGATGTGTGTGTGTGTGTGTGTGTGTGTGTGTGTGTGTGTGTGTGTGTGTGTGTGTGTGTGTGTGTGTGTGTGTGTGTGTGTGTGTGTGTTTGTGTTTGTGTTTGTGTTTGTGTTTGTGTGGCAAGAGGTGAAATGACATCGGTGCTTTCGTATAGTGTCATATATAAATATTTGGAAATCATCCATGCTGGTTTTAAATTAACATATGTCTTCTACGATTGATGACGTGTTAGTGGAACAATATTTAATACGACGCTTAATATAACATATCTTGAAGTTATGTATTATGACTAACCCTTCATACATACATATACTATTAATGTTTCTAATGAATACCGCTGTCGTTGAACGAACTTAGTGTATTTGCTAATAACAGACTTGTTGTTGTTGTGACACCGAATACTATAAGTATTAAGTACTTATTATGAATGGCAAATGTTGTGGTGGGACACTTAAATTTCCGCTAAAAATTAGCTCAGACAAATCACAACAAGCGTGACGATTGGTTAACCCTGGTGACTTGGAACTTGACTTGGAATTCAGAGAAATGATTCGAAACTTGACTTGGACTTTGAAGTCTTTGACTTAATACTTGACTTGACTCACAAGTAAATGACTTGTGACTTGTCTACCGTGAAGTATGCCAATGACAAGTTATTTACAATCGTCTGCGTTCCTTATTTTGTTGGTTTCTCTCTCGGTAGTTACGTTATACTAACTGGTTAAACTTTGTCAATATTTAGTATGACGGTAGCAACAGCAATAGAACCATTTAGTCGGGCATGTGAAAATACACAATGTTCATGGAGACTCCTACTGTTTCTTCTATTTTCTTGATATGTATATATGTTTTATATCTGTGACTATATTCACTCTGTTAACATTGACACGCTTGTTAAGTAATATATTTGAGTAATTTGTCGCCACTAATTTAATGAGTATGTTTTTTTTATAATATATATATATATATATATATATATATATATATATATATATATATATATATATATATATATATATATATATATATATATATATATATATATATATATATATATATATATATATATATATATATATATATATATATGTGCGCACGCACGCACACATGCGCACGCACGCACGCACGCACACACGTACACACACATACATATATATATACATACGTGTGTGTGTCTGCTTGCTGATGGTTCAGTAATACCTAGTATATTGTATGCGGGTCAATATATCAAACGGTAATGGTCAACAGGTTGTGCCCGTGCCGCACCAATGACAACAACATAACGTTGCTACCTATACATTTCTTAACTTTTATATATTATTTAAGTGCTGATAATCGTTATGTATGCGCATTATGTAAGCCTCATATGATACTATTTATGATGCAAACAATGCGCGTTATAATTTGCACGTTAAACAGTGCATACACTGATACACATACTCTTGCTGTAAGCTCTGCATCTCAACTTGACAGCATCCATGTATCCTTCCGGCTATTTATATAATAAATGACAGGTGTTTACCGAAACTATCACAGCGCCTGCGTCATTTGGCCACACCTAGTCGCCGAAGAAGCAATTAATACTGACGCCTCCATTTGGTCGACGGTGGAAATGCTCACCGGAAGTCCGTCATTTGGATCACAATTAGTGTCACCTGATTTGTCTGAACGAGTAACGAATGAATGCAGGAGCGGCAATTGTGACGCCATTTTGATAGTTTGCTCGAATTTCATTCGCAGGTGTTTAATCACTGTGTGTGCAAACATATCTATAATATTGTGTTCGACTAGGAACTCGTAAACAGTTGGTCGTAAACGTATTTGCAACAATTGAGGTATCATAGTATAACTTTACCCGTCACAAGAGTCTATTGATTCTTCTGTTGCCATCACAAAACCTGACTTTCATGACTGTTTTTCCAAATGTATACCGACATAATACTTTTATTATTTCTGGATTCATATTAATTTAAATAAATCCTGGTGATTTAAGACAGTAGCCTTTCGTGGGATTTGTTGCACCATGAAGAAACATAGTTTGAACCTTGGAAATGGCTTTATTAGGTGATAACAAGACTTTCGCCGACTGCACATTTGTCTGTTTTGTACCGTATGAACGTGTCAATGTGTATATTACAATGTCGGCTTATTTTGTCAGAATGTCACATTTTTTCATAAACAAAATTATATAATATAACAGACTGACACGAAAGCAACAAATCTGGCCGTTTTGGTTAGACAATTCGAGTAGCTAGTTCACACACAAGATTGGCCACCGTTAGGATGGTCGTCAATAATAAACAATTAATGATCTGTCTCTAGGTGTTATCGAAATGGCTCACGGCATTGTCATGTTATAGTCACGACACCAGGCCACCTATATGAATATCTCCTGTTAAGTGACGTCATCGGGAAGACAATGCGTCACTATGATGTTGTTTCCGTGTCTCCGTTTTAGAGTGTTTCCCAGAAGGCGATACATTTTAGAATTGCTCCCATCCAAGTCACGCAAGTCGTGGGCATCAACAACTAAAATTATGTACCATAAATTACCAACATTTGAGCGACTCTTGACATTAAAACATTATTCTTCAGTGGAAACTCCAACGTGCGCATCAAATAGTGTTTTCTAAAAGATAGCCTACTACCATTTAGGCATTAGTACTCTATTACTAACGAATACGCCCAGGTCTTGCCGATATATGATACGTGATGTCGTTTATCACCGCAAGACAAATGACTCACGTCTGTATGTAAAAGTGCAGAAAAGTAACGTGCGCATAGCTTCCGCCCGAATGAAGTATTTAAGTTATGTAAAAGCTTGCATAATATATCTAGTTGTGCGTTCTGCGTAATTTAGTGGGTGAATCTATTGGTGTATCCAATAACATTACATTAACGTAAGCAAGTGTAGTATTACAGAAGAAAGATACGTCCCATAAACAAAAACAGCAACTAGTAATTCATGTTTAACTCGTTAACTAACCAAAGATTATAGCAGCTGCGGTGTGTCCAGCGGTGTGTGCAGGTGTTTTGATACGCTGGTCGAAACTGGATATTTCGATGACAATCGACGATGATTCTCGACGCGTACAACCACGAACAGCAAGTTTCATATTAGTTTACTCGAAACAGTGATATTCGCAACATCTGAACGTATTTCACCATGTTCTGGCGGACCAATAATCATATGAAACAACATTTAACTACAGTAGTTCCAACACTGTACTACGCCACTAAATAATGAACCAACAAGCAGGCACGTGTTAATCTGCGCACACACCTTATTTATACGACTTAACCAGCGCACACACCTTATTTATACGACTTAACCAGTGCCACTTTCCGCCTTCACAACATGGTGCAACATCATACTAGTGTTCATTTGTTTGTACAAAGAGTCCCATCACATAACAGTCAGAACCAGCCGATGTCCCGTTCAGTGTTCGATGTAGAGTGGCGTCACTAGTAAAACGGAGGGACGAGAACTCTGGTGTAGATCTTGAGCTGCAAAACAGAACGATGTTTTAAATCAGCCCACGAATTCCATGTTATGTGTAGGCAGTTTATTAAAACATACACTCTGTTGTAATAGCATTACAAAAAGCAAAATAGTCATGTTATTTAATGTGAACACAGTTATTTGATCAGGAATGTTATAGCACGACCCGTTTTATTTGTGAATACTATCTAACTGTATATATCTGACTTTCTCTGGCTATCTCGCTCTCTCTCTCTCTCTCTCTCTCTCTCTCTCTCTCTCTCTCTCTCTCTCTCTCTCTCTCTCTCTCTCTCTCTCTCTGTCTGTCTGTGCCTGTGTCACACTGTGTGTCTCTCAATCTCCCTCTCTCTGTCTCCTCCTCCTCCTCTCTCTCTCTCTCTCCATTTATCTCCCTCTGTCTCTCACTGTCTCTCTCTGCCTCTCTCTGTCTCTGTATTTCTGCTCCCCTCTCTCTTTGTCTCTGTATCTGCCTTTTTGTCTTTCTCTGTCCCTCTGTCTGTCTGTCTGTCTGCCTGTCTATCTGTCTGTTGTCTGTATGTGTATGTCTGTCCGTCTGTCTTTATCTCTATAAACCGCATTTCTTGCACACGTATAAGTTCACTTGCCTCAGACATGCGTCCCTTGAAGTAACCCAAATTGTCATCGTCGCAAGAACACATGGCGATGACCATCGGATTCTGGTTGTTCAGTATATAACCTACGAATAAACGACAAGGCAGCGCGCTTTAAATCACAGCGTAGACTACGGTGGATCTACTGTGTACGAAACTGAGAATATAAATGCACATTCGACACATCATTCTCGCTTCATGGCAGGTGTTTCTTATTTTTAAATGCGGGTGTAATTGCAACAATGACATTGGAGTGTCAAAAAGTCGACATAATGACACTCTTGTAAACACTAGTGTAATTTGTTTACACCTCCAACAAACACGTCCCCATTGTAAGATTCATTTTGTACAAGTTAACAGTCTGCAGTTACTGATACACTGCAATGACTGCTAACAATAATAGGCTAAATATGGAAAAAGCAACGGTTGGGGATAAAGAAGTAATCAGTGTGTAGACATTATTGCAAACAAGTGCAGCAACTAGTTCTAATCAGATAATATCGTGAAGTGGAGATTAGAACAGATTACCTGTCTGTGCTTTCGACTGAACTAGTGCATTGTCGACGTAGAACCGGATCATTGCTCCGTCGTAGGTGAGTGCCACGTGGTGCCATTCTCCGTAGTCGGGCAGCTGACGAACAGCGGATACACACAATATTACAATATGTTGTTTAACCTTACGCACTACACGTGACCCTGCTAAAATCTGGAAAGACGATGATATGGGAATTCGTTTGAAGTAGACATTTCTGTACTTCCTTGTCTGGAGCGTTGCTATGTATGATAGTGAGATCTGGACGCTAAATAAAAAGGACGAGATATGTATACACGCATTTGACATCTGGATATGTCGCAGAATGTTCAGGATAATTTGTACACAGAGAAAGGCTAATAGTAGTGGCTATGGAAAGAGAAGGTCTGCAATGTTTCTTTTAGAGGAGAAAGCTGGTTAAGTACGGCCAATGGAAAAGAATACCAGACAGTCTAAATCAGAACTACCAGTATAGAAGGAGAATTACCAGGAAAAACAGTAAAGGTACAATAGACACGAACTGGATTGACAACATCACATGAAGAATAAGTTATCGAAACAGCGCTACGAAACAATAGTAAATTTGAACGATGTTATCGGGTTGGTAATCCCACATTTGTGAGCAGTGATATGTGAACTTATCCACAACTCAGGCTATGACCCTCGTCTATGCACAATTAATTACCCAGTCACCCGACACCTTGACCTTCATCCCTTCACCGGGATGGTCGTAGAGGTGCCATTTCCACATAGTCTTCACCAGCGTTGTCTGTCTTCTGCTATGTGTAATAGGGTCGGTAAGATTTGCTTGGTCCATTCCTGTATGTTATCCAGCTATTTTTTTCTGTGACGGTCCCGTCTTGTCTTGCCCTAACGGGTGCCTTGTAGGATATTTTTTGGAATGGTGTCGGGTGATGTGGCCAAACAGGAGAGCCTTAGTGGTTTCATCGTTGACAGCAGCGACTCTTGCTTTCCAGCAACGGAATCCACTTGCGGTCTCACGTATACTTTCGTTTTGTGTTTCGTTTCATTTCATTTCAAATGCTTGTATGCGTCTCTCTGTCTCTGCTGGCAGAGTCCAGCTACCGCATCTATACAGAAGGATGAATACGTAGAGTTTAAACGACAATATTGGTTACCGACAAATCAACGAAGCCCAGACTAACCGTTTCGTTGCCGACCATTACTGGTGGGTAGTCTCCTGCCGCGATAGCCCCGGAAACATCGGGGTTGCCGGAGCCATCGACATCTCCCGATATAGCAAAGCTCGCGTTGTCGACGCAGTCGGCGTTGTTCACGAGGCCCACCGCGTCCGAGTCTCCCTCTTCCCGTCTGAACCACAGCATCACCGTCCACTGGTCGATGTCCTGGTCCTTGAACCAGTTACGCATGAAGGGAACCTGGAAACACGATGGGAAGCCAGCATATACACCACGTGTCTTACTAGAATAGAATTACAAAAACAAAGATGTGCCAAATTAACAATTTGGGACCTGGTACAAAGTGTATGTGGTGGGACAAGAAACGCGTGGTGTTGACTATGGGGTTAAACCCGTGCCTTAACGTTTGTTCAATTTTGTTTTTAGCGTAGACATTCACCGAATGTTGGTGACGACGGCATACAAACTGTCTTACAAGAAAATACAGCGTACACACAAAATACAGTATAACGACAAGCAAGAATTACAATACACAGTGACATAACAGAAATAACACAAGAAAACACAAAAAAACACGACGTAAAAATATAGACCGTACTTGTTTTCCTGACCAAACAAAGACTGACTTCCAAATACTGTCCACCAAATTATTTATCTACCAACGGTTATAGAGGTGTGATCGTATCAAACATAGTCAGATCTGTAAATCTCTAATGAACTGTCTGCGCATTTTGGCAGCACTGAAGTCCGAAAAAGTGAAGGGCTGGAAAAATAGCACACTAACCAATGAAACATCAATACATATTGTACGCATTTGTTCTTTGAATTTCATATTTAGAAGCGGAAGCGATTATATGCGAAACATGCAGGCGCTTGCATAACATATCATTATGATCCTTTAAACATTGGGTCAATGTATGCTCCGATTCAATAGTTCCATTACAAACAACACAAAACTAAATAAATAACCGTGTACCCAGGAAACGATTATCCATATTTTACTCGTAGCAAAACAAACCTCGATTCGGGAATTTCCGTCGAATTCGACAACGTTCACCCCCAAGATGGCGTCATAGACGATGGTTGCGTTGCCCGGCCCGTACACGTGACCCTGTGCACGCTTGCAGGTTACGTCGTTAAAGTGCTCGTTGAAGGGGAAATGTAGCAGCATGTCGTCTGAGCAGTTACGAGGATCTGCGTCAAAGAAATACGAACATTCGTAAAATACCTTGTTTGCACATTCACACTAGCAGCGTGTCAATATAAAGACACACTTTAGGAAGACTTGAAACAGCATTTATTTTACAGCTAATAAACAACGACATGGCATTTTGGCTGCATATGCTAAACATTGTAATATAACAAATTGTAGCACTGCAAGCAAGGATGGTCTGCGTTACACCTCGACCAAAAGATGGCGCCACTTAAGACGGAGGTCAATTAAGTAGGCAAACAGCAGGGTGTTTCACAATACTACATGTTCCAAAAGCAAAGTTAAATTCATCGTGTCGATAAATATGAAAGTTACACAAGGTGAATTTAATAAAATGTGCCATGTCATCAACGATGTTACAACGATGTTACAACGATGTTACAACGATGTTACAACTGCTCCTGCTACGATTCTTTTCAAAATAGACATGCAACATTTAAATTTATAATTTTCCATCATTATTCTCTACATATATTACAAAGCGGAAATATGGTCTTCTACTCTAGCAATACACACACATGTCAAAGTGCAATTTGCAATCACTTAAAAGAAACAGAGAGTTTTCATTCGTCATTAATTTTGTTTACATGTGTATTTGACTATTGGGCGATGACGCAGCATTGATGACTTCCCGCATGCATCCAACTGCTTGAAGAGAACTCATTGCGTCACAAAGTTCTCCTTTCAATTGGGTATTCGTGTGTCCAGATTACGAATTATTACATCAATGTGGGAAACTGCCACATATCGGGACACAAAAAGCGACGTGGGCTATGCTACTACCCGATTGCTTCATTGTGAGTTTTATTCCCGAATATGAATGAAAACTAGAGTTAATTATATATTCATATGTTTACAGCACAACTTTATGGCGACCAGGGAGTATGTCCGCTACCACGTGGACACCATTTCCAATAATGCCCAATTGAAAAGTATTTATTGCGAATAAAAAAAAACATGTGCCAACCTACCTTCTGTCACCTGCAGACATGTACAGACAGTGTCGTTGAAGGCAAATCCTTCACCACAGTCGAAGATGGCTCCCACGGCAATGTTGCTCTCGAACATCTGGGCATCAGCGAGAGCGTGGAAGGAGCACGGGGCTGTAACACAAACACGTACTCTCCCGATTACCTTCTAAGGATGGTTTGCGTTACAAATCGAATAAAAGATGGAACCACTGGAGACGGCGAACAATGAAAATTGTAATTTTTTTTTCGTCTACTTTCATAAATCGTCGTAAGATCAGTTTACACCAGCGATTTGTGCGTGAATTGGTCGGGCGACATCCTGTCGAATGACAACGCGCGGCTAATTAATGTGCGTTTGGACGAGCGACGTATCTTGACACTGCGAGTGCGACCTATTGACTCGCGCCAAACCCGACTTGAGCTTTGGTGAAAGGTCACGACGGGTGAACCAGTTGTCGGTCGCGGTCGCTCATTAGCTACTGCTTCAAAATGGCGGTCAACAGTCGTGTGGAATTGGACCCAGCCATAAACGACTCAATCGTAACCACACATTTTCGTCGCTAGTCGGTCTTACGAGGATGTTCACCAGTGCGACTCCTGCACTGCAATACCGCACGACAACTTGTTGGCCGACAAATTGGACACTCCTATAAAGGCCCTTTCACACTAACAATTATTGTTCCGATTGATCGGGCAACACAGTGGCTCCCAACCAGTTGGACGCAACATTTCTTATTGCTTCCAAAAAACCATGCGTCCAGTTGGATGGGCGACTCTGTGTCACCCGATCAATCGAATAACTAACGGCTCGTTTGAACGGGCCTTTAAACGGCTTTTAGACTAGGTATATACTGCCACAGGTGTGCAGACGCATACCTTCTGTCGTAGTGCTCGTCGGGAACGTGACCGCCGTCCCGTTCAGACAGTCGGCATCTGCTGGCAGATCAGGCACGCACGTAAGTCTGCTCTGGTCCCAGTAGATGGCACCACACGTCATTTGATGGATGCGGTAGTAGTAGCTGCCGTCCGCGTTGTACAGCTTCACACAGATGTAGAACATGTGACAGTTGAGCGGGTCCGGTTGCCAGACCTGACCCTGCGTGAAGTCACAGCGGTCGCAGTCGACGGGATAAGCTGGAGAAGACCAGCAGTTTTATACAAAGTAAACATGGATAGAGGTCAATATTTAACCAGATTTAACAAGATTGCCATCCCAGGCAAAATGCATGTGGACAAGGAAACCATTTGGCCGCCGTGTAGACCATAGCCTAAATAAATACAGAGTAGGGATATGCATTGTGGCACATTTGTAAGCATGTTATGTGACTTACGTGCAAAATCATGTCTAGATAGTACTCACGCGTCGGCGTTGTTGTTGTTGTTGGTGTTGGTGTTGTTGTCGTCGTTGTCGTTGTCGTCGTTGTCGTGGGACAGCGCCTTCTGCACGACCTGATCTGCCATATGGTGGAACTCTCCCCGTACCCGCCGTCCGTGGTGCACGTCTTCTCCCGGGACTTGGTGCCACCGCTGGGGCCGCACGGCGTGCAGAGAGTGAAGGCTGACCACGAGGTGCACGTCGTCCCTGCAGACCCACGCACACAGATGGACACGATAACTCTGACTGCTTGTTGGTGCACCATCCATTACACCACATGCCCGTCCTCGGGGGGGGGGGGGTTGGGGCGGGATGGGGGTTAGGGGTGGGGGGAATCGGACCTTTTAGAGAGAAGTTATGTCAATTTAAAATGTTTCAGCAATCGTCCCAGAAAACCCCGACTGATTATATACGCCCGAACCATCTTTTGAAAACCAGAGGACACGACTGCATGCATTATATATGTATACAACCACGCGCACACGCACACAAACGCATACACATTTACACGCCTATAAACACCGCACACGCGCACATGGTTAGCGATAATTCTGAAAAAACTAATTTGAACGCTTACTTTCACCCACACAATATCCGTGTTGGTTTTGCTATGCCCGTGCTCGTGGCATAAAAAGAAACACAGAAAAACGCCGAAACTGCTTACGTATGTCGGCTTGCATCTTCTGCAGGAAGGACGACGTCTCGTTGTACTCCTCTGACGTGTAGTTGACCATCAACTCGACGTCAACTGTGAAACGACCCAGCTACATGAATAAACGGTTATTTTTCTCTACCAGGAACACAATACAGGCACCATCTCCAGTGATCAATACAAAGATGTTAACACATTATGTGTGCATTTTAAAGATTGTTACATCTGTTTGTTTTGTTGGTAAATGATTTGCACCAAACATCAGTCAAGTCATTAATGCAACACAATTGCTTAAGTAAAGAAAAAGTTCCCTTTTAGACAACCAATTTTTTATTATGTTATACGTCACTCATTATTTTCTGGGTACAAAATAAAAGCCAATATACCGTTCAACATTACTGATATTCCCTGAGAAAGGGCAGTGCGTTGAAGGTCTGCGTTACATTCGTGTAATATCAAATGCATATATCTAAAAACTAAAACACAGTAAAGTTTAACTTAAGGGAAAATTATTAGAATGCTGTGTTTGTTTAATACACAACATCGACACACAAACATATGCATGCGTTATTGATATTCGTGTATTATACATACTATATATAATGGAAGGGGTAAGATTGACGAAGAACGCGGAAGCGCTTAGAGTGGAGGTAGAAGGAGAAGAGGAAGACTGAGACTGAGATGGGAGGACTGCGTGAAGAGAGATTTAGTGAGAGTGGGAGGGGAGTGGAGAATGAGAGCGAGGGATAGGGGGGAGTGGAGACGATTTAGGGAGACGGTAATAAACGAGACTAGTTATGAAGCAGAAGGGGAAACACAAATCGACGACCGGTATCGGTGCCAGCCTCACCCCGGACTACAGGGAAAAGGGAGGAGAGCAACAACATATTCGTTTCACGAACAAAACTGTATGTAAGAATCAATGTTCTCAATATACTTACGGCTGCAGGCTGACTGCAATATGGCCGACACTAAGCGCATGTGGGAACCAGGCGTCTGGGCGGAGAACACATGATCCTGAATCGGAACACTCGCAAACACGTTGATCTTCGAGCTTGATCCAAGGTCTGCATAAGGCAGGTGTCAGATACTTAAACCGTTGTAGCTGTATTACAAGTCGGCCATAGCTATAGCATAGTTAATCAACATCATTACTATGTGTTATTATAAATATAAAAATGTGCTGCAATACAATGTATTGCAATATAATGATAATAAATAATAATGTTTATACACAGTTATTACTTATGTTGTGGGAATATTCATTGTATTATATATATATATATATATATATATATATATATATATATATATATATATATATATATATATATATATATATATATATATATATATATATATATATATATATATATATATGTACAACAACATCAACAGCAACCGCAACAACAACTACGATGTTCTACAAGGTGACCTAATCGAATACTCACTGATGGCGAACATCTCGATGCCATCCTGCTGCATGCCCAGCGACATGTTGTAAGCCAGCCCCTCGTCTAGTGCCCCGGGCCCGTCCGTCAGGAACACGACAACCTGCTTCACTCCGGGACGACCGCTGCTCTGAAGCATATCACGCGCGGTCTCCAGTGCGTTGGGTGAGTAGGTGCCTCCTCCCACGTAGTGCGACGCCGAGATGTTCCCGTTGAGAGCAGTAGCCGACTTGTTCTGGCCGACGTCGGCGACATTATCTGCCATCAACGAGTACGTGAAGAAGCCGACGTTGGTTCCGCCTGCTCCCATCGGCAGGACCTGCAGGGAGAGCACGCCGCGCTCCAGTGAAAGGGTGTAAACACAAATATGTAAAAAGGAAAGATAAAGGAGGGAAGTTCTAATACTTCTCGTTGAAGAAGAAATGAAGATGGCTTGAAAGACATGGGTTGAACTTGGCTGACTCGCCAAGCTTTGCACTTCACCCGTGTGACAGATCTTCCAATACTAACTTGACTTCCATGGAAAGCATTCGGCGGCGCTGCAATTACCACGCGAAGACTATTCGTTCACATATATATATCCACCATTTGCCTCTTGCCATGTGCTCATTAATACAGCAAAGTGGATCGAGGCAACGTAGAATGAACGAAATTGTAAAAGCTTCGTAACTGCAACAATAGAATTCGAGCCCAGATCACGACGTTGTAACCACTACACTACAGCGCCATATAGTAGCATTGCTAGTGGCTATATATATATATATATATATATTCATTATATGAGAAAAAGAAAGAGAGCCAACAACTCACATTACAGACAAGTAAAGAATGGAATACATATCAGTATGTAGTCGGTTAAGTATTATCAACATGGCCATATTCTGGTGGTGTGGTGTTCAGAAAGCTAGACGCTCTTAGAGAAGGCCATCACACTGGACATGTAGTGCCGCATAACTAATGCTACTGAAGATGACGGATATCGACACAAACAGCCGGGAGACAGCCGCCGATAATCGGAGCCATTGGATGCTGACTGTTCAGAAGGATGCCAATAATGCTACTTAGGTTTGTTTGTGCTATTCGCCACACTGTATTGGATTAGCGCTGTATATTTGTAGCGATAACATTCTACTCTTGGAAAGTGTTGAATTGATATCATCTGCTTGAGGGTGTGTCTTTAGCAAAAAGCGCCAAAGCAGCACAAACACATTAAGTTCACCTATCGTAACCACATGCCATGTTGCCGCATCAACTCGCCGATATATGGCGCAGTGGTGCTCTAAACTATTGCCGTAGGGCCATGTAATGCGTAACTATCCAACAACGGTGTTGATTTACAACTCAATCGACGGGCTTTGAGTGTACCGAACAGCCAAATTATAGTTGGTGCGTGATTCGAAGCCAATATAAATGTTCAAGGTTCTACTTTGTGCTTGCAGAAGGACACACAGGGTCTACACCACGGCCACTCATGGCACCGTGGATTACCTGATAAGCCCTGAATTTCTGGGGAGTTGATTTTGTTTCAACCCATGGGGGTATGAAATGCACTGTAACATGTAAACTCTTCATCAAAACCCTTACAATATATACATATTCTGAATCACAGAATATTTATCTTACCAATGGTAATAACACTATTAATGTTATGATTAACTGTGGCTAATTAGCATCTGTAAACAATCGCAAAATGAAAAATGAAATACGAAATCTAGTTTTATTTTGTCACTTATGGACAAATGAAAGCACAAAATGAGGCAAGTTTGATACTACAAGATAGGCCTACATGTCCTCTATGAGCAGCAAGATAAATTATTATAATATCTGCATATACCTGTGAAATATTACACTTAGCATGCAAGTACTATGATTTTGGTTGATCGCATATATACATATAAAGCACACAAAACTGTTCACAAAATGCATAATAATGAATGTTTCATAGGTACATGTAATCTACTGACATATACATACATACATACATACATACATACATACATACATACATACATAGATACATACATACATACATAGATACATACATACATACATACATACATACATACATACATACATACATACATACATACATACATACATACATACATACATACATACATACATACACATCGATGTCGCTGGCTTGCCCGTTACTAATGTCATTTACATCCGAATTATCAGATGTATAACCCAACATATGCAACGCCTGTTCATAGTCATCATAACCATAAATCGTAAAACGTTGATAAGATATCGCTCACTTTAAATAAAAAAATTCGCAAACATAATCATAATTGACGGATCGATTCGGGAAATGGCTCAAAACGCCCGCACGTGTTGTCTTCATCCGGGCACCAACAGCATAACCAAAGCTAACGAAAGTGGCGCCACATGGCGATCAATTTTGAATACTACATCCCAACACCGAAATTTCGGTGTTCAGGGTGCATCAGGTAAAAAAAAACGGGGAGAAGGGCGCGTGTGAGGTCCACAGCGTTACATCATCGGCAGCAAACGTTTGCAGAACGATACTATCGGCAATAGGTGACGCCACCTATGCTGAATCAACCAACATATATTTACTCTAAGAGTTGCGTTGTATATATAGTCACCACATTCACGTTGTATGTAGTCTCCACAGCCCGATAATGCTCCAGAGTGGGGATATGCAGTTATAAGGAAGAAATAGCAGTAGAAGAAGAAGAATGAGAAGAAGAAGAAGAAGAAGAAGAAGAAGAAGAAGAAGAAGACGAAGAAGAAGAAGGAGAAGAAGAAGAAGAAGAAGAAGAAGAAGAAGAAGAAGGAGAAGAAGAAGAAGAAGAAGAAGAAGAAGGAGAAGAAGAAGAAGAAGAAGAAGAAGAAGAAGAAGGAGAAGAAGAAGAAGAAGAAGAAGAAGAAGAAGACGAAGAAGAAGAAGAAGAAGAAGAAGAAGAAGGAGAAGAAGAAGAAGAAGAAGAAGAAGAAGAAGACGAAGAAGAAGAAGAAGAAGACGAAGACGAACAACAACAAAAGCAAGGAGAACACGAAAAAGAAGATACAATTACTAACGTTCCAGTAATAAGTAAAGCCTCGCAACATCCATTACTATTCCGCACATACGTTAGGCATTGCATAAAAAGAAAACATCAAGAACACGCACCTGCACCATGTCCATAACCATTTGCTTCGCGGCCGCGAATTTGTAGCTGGTAATACTAGTCGACGAGTCGATGGCAAACACAACATCGAGCCCACAAGTCGAGGGCAAGTCTTCGTGTAAGAAACACATAACATATCAGCTGCTGTTCCTTGTATTACAATTATAGCACTTGCAACGTTAGCGTAATATTCTAGTTTTACAAGGACTCAATGCGCCCTTTTAAACATAATTGCTTCGTCACAATATTGTGATAAGATAACATTCGCTAGAAAGGGAATGTACAACGATTTTCGTTGGTTAATTGATACGCAGCTAGTTGGGGGGGGGGGCGATCAAAGTCAATTATTTAGATGATCTTAGCAAAAGTATGCACAGTAAGTTATCTACGAGTATTATTTAGATGATTTACAAACTACATATTTGGACATCATCAAACCTGATTTGCGATGGGCTAAATCAATCGAGGATGGAATCTTAAAGTGAATATCGTCTTAGCAGCGGCGCCATCTCACCTGCGTTACAGCTGAAGCTGTTACAGAGGATCTCCTCGCTGCTTCCGGTCGCGTTCAGTCGGCTGCTCCTGCCACCTCCGCAAGGCGCGCTGCACTCGCTCCATGTTGTCCAACCGTCTGCAATTGTACAATGTTTAAGTAAGTCATTTGACATCATCTGTCACAATAAAGCAACAAGTGAAACACTGAGCGTAACATTGAGCATAACATGGATCTTCTAACAAGCGAATTTGTGTTGTACGTTGATTGTTAGATCACCTTGTGACGATGTTATCTAAAATAAGCTGTCACGATCTATAAGCCATCTATCTCTCTGAGTCTCTATTTTCATGTTTATATGTCAGTATGTACGTCCCTCTCTCCCTCCCTCCCTCCCTCCCCCCTCTCTTCATATGTCGTCTCTCTCACGATTTCTTCTCGTTTGTGAAACTGTCATGGCAAACTATACTAGTTTCGAAACAGTAGCATGGTGGACTCGAACTCCAGTCCTCTCGATTGGCAGTCAGGCGCTGCAACTGCCGAGGTATTGCATCCCACTATTATTTGGTGCATGCATGCGGAAAACACTTAACGATGTACTGTCTGCTTAAATAACAATTACACAAAAGATCCATCAACCATGGCCGGTTTGCTTTCGAATGGAACATATAAGAACTGACGCACTTACATAAGTTACGTGTTGGTCATATACTCACAGTATGAACAAGATATCAATAATTTATAATTTGCATAGTTTACTAATTACAAATATAAATGTTGGACACAATTAGGTTAAAACGTGACATTTAACCCAAACAACGTTAAATGCGTAGGCCCCTTTTGGCATAAGTAACGCTGCAGGCATCAGGAGGTCTTGTAAAAAATATGCTTTCATTAACGTTGCGCACATAAATAAGGATTTGTAAAAGATGCATTCACTAAAGGCGCGAGCTTAATTAAGATATTATAAAGATGCACTCACTAACGGTGCGGGCTTAAATAAGATCTTATAAAAGGTGCATTCAGTAAGGTTGTGGTCATAGGTAAAGTGTAGTGGCGGAGTGAACCCCGCCGATACAGTAAATGCTAGCCAGTAGTCATATAATTGATACTTGTACGGGCAGCTGCCGGAGACAATTAAATATTACTGTTAGCAATGTTTGTTAGCCTGGCGTAATACGTCAGTAAATTGTCGGTAGTATGTGTACATACCAGCATGCTTACAGCGATTATGCCTTGGTGTTTGTTGTTTTGATGTTGAATGCTAGCATACTTGCTGGTACGTTAATTCATGGATGAAATATCACGAATTTAGCCTATTTCACTCTAACCTGGACTTGCGTTGTTATTTTACATAACGCTGCATTCGCTAATGTATGTTTCACTCACCGTCGTCATCTTTGCATGCGAGTGTGTTGCAGTTAGCGACGTAAGTCTCACACGCGTACACAGTGGCATTCTCGTTGCACCACTGGGATATCGCCATCGACACACCGCCGCACTGCTCGGGACAGCTCGACCATTGCAGCTCTGAAAACAAGTGTACGAAGAAATATAGACATATTATGTTTGATTCTTATCACATGATGTTGCTCTCTTCTGAAATATCTGCATTGGCTTCCTGTCCGATATCGTGTTATTTTCAAGAGCTTTACTATATTTCCATTCAGGGACTTTGCATATTAACATTCGCTGCTCACAATCGGAAGCCAACCCGTACAACTTCGGTCATCTAGTTTTCATCTACGTTTTGTTCCCTGAGTTATATTTGAATATACTGGAATAGGGGCTTTCTCGGCTGCTGTACCAACTCTTTGGAAACCACTCACGTTAGTGTTATGTCAGTATGACACATAATAACAGTTAGCCTTCATTTTAAGACTTTTCTTTTCTCTTAACCTTGCTTCTCATCAGTTCTCTATATGACACATAATAACAGTTAGCCTTCCTCTGAAGACGTTTCTTTTCTCTTAACCTTGCTTCTCATCAGTTCTCTATTGTATTTTCCCATTTGATGGCAACTTTGACATTGTATAATGATTTCGAGAT
>OY759270.1:26593592-26621092 GCA_963662155.1 Lamellibrachia columna | reverse complement strand
GGTTAGAAGGCCGGACTCTCAATCGAGAGAACCCGGTTTCAAATCCCACTGCGGTCGCTTCGAACCTTTGGCAAGTTTGATCACCCCACGTTGCCACAGTTCACTCAGCTGTATAAATGAGTACCTGGCAATACAGACAGTGGTGGATATGTGAACGAACAGCCTTCGCGCAGCAATTGCAGCGTGGCTGAATACTTCCCAAAGAAGTTGAGATGGCCTTGGAATGAACAGGTCTGCCAGGGGGTGAAGTGTAAAGCGCTTTGAGCAGTCCTATGGACCGGATACTTCGCTATATAAGAACATACCTTTACCTTTACATACATGGATATTCATACATGAACAAACACCAGTCATACACACATGGACATTCACACATGAACAATCACCAGCCATACACACTTGGACATTCACACATGAACACTCATCATTCATACACACATGGACATTCACACATGAACACACACCAGTCATACACACATGGACATTCATACATGAACACACACCAGTCATACACACATGGACATTCACACATGAACAATCACCAGCCATACACACTTGGACATTCACACATGAACAAACACCAGTTATACACACATGGACATTCACACATGAACACTCATCAGTCATACACACATGGACATTCACACATGAACACTCATCAGTCATACACACATGGACATTCACACATGAACACACACCAGTCATACACATATGGACATTCACACATGAACACACTTCAGTCATACACACATGGACATTCACACATGAACACGCACCAGTTAAAACACACATGACCATTCACACATGAACACTCACCAGTCATACACACATGGACATTCACACATGAACACTCACCATTCGTACACACATGGACATTCACACATGAACACTCACCAGTTATACACACATGGCCATTCACACATGGCCATTCACACATGAACACACACCAGTCATACACACATGGACATTCACACATAAACACTCATCAGTCATATACACATGGACATTCACACATGAACACACACCAGTCATACACACATGTACATTCACACATGAACACTCATCAGTCCTACACACATGGACATTCACACATGAACACACACCAGTCATACACACATGTACATTCACACATGAACACTCATCAGTCCTACACACATGGGCATTCACACATGTACACACACCAGTCATAAAAACATGAACATTCACACATGAACACTCACCCGTCATACACACATGGACATTCACGCATGAACACTCATCAGTCATACACACATGGACATTCACACATGAACACACACCAGTCATACACACATGGACATTCACACATGAACACACACCAGTCATATACACATGGACATTCACACATGAACACGCACCAGTAATATACACATGGCCATTCACACATGAACACTCATCAGTCATACACACATGGACATTCACACATGAGCACACACCAGTCATACACACATGGACATTCACACATGAACACACACCAGTCATATACACATGGACATTCACACATGAACACACACCAGTCATACACACATGGACATTCACACATGAACACTCATCAGTCATACACACATGGACATTCACACATGAACACACACCAGTCATACACGCATGTACATTCACACATGAACACTCATCAGTCCTACACACATGGACATTCACACATGAACACACACCAGTCATACATACATGGACATTCACACATGTACACACACCAGTCATAAAAACATGAACATTCACACATGAACACTCACCCGTCATACACACATGGACATTCACGCATGAACACTCATCAGTCATACACACATGGACATTCACACATGAACACACACCAGTCATACACACATGGACATTCACACATGAACACACACCAGTCATATACACATGGACATTCACACATGAACACGCACCAGTAATATACACATGGCCATTCACACATGAACACTCATCAGTCATACACACATGGACATTCACACATGAGCACACACCAGTCATACACACATGGACATTCACACATGAACACACACCAGTCATATACACATGGACATTCACACATGAACACACACCAGTCATACACACATGGACATTCACACATGAACACTCATCAGTCATACACACATGGACATTCACACAGGAACACACACCAGTCATACACGCATGGATATTCAAACTTGAACACACACCAATCATACACACAAGGACATTCACACATGAACACTCACCAGTCATACACACAAGGACATTCACACATGAACACTCACCAGTCATACACACATGGACATTCACACTTGAACACACACCAGTCATACATGCATGGACATTCACACATGAACACGCACCTGTCGTGCACACTGGACATTCACACATGAACACGCACCAGTCATACACACATGAATATGCACCAGTTATCAGTACATAGCACCAACTAGCTATGCACGCATGAACATACACCAGTCATACATACATGAACACACACCAACACCAGTGATACGTACATAACACACACACACACACACACACACACACACACACACACACACACACACACACACACACACACACACACACACACACACACACACACACACACACACACACACACACACACACACACACACACACACACACACACACACACACACACACACACACACACACACACACACACACACACACACGCACACACACACACACACATACACACACACTCACACACACACGCACGCACGTATGCACGCACACACATACGTTTCCCTCTCCGCCAGGGGTTCTGGGTACATCAGTACCTCTGACAGATCGATCTGTTGAAACGTGGAACTTCCAGTTGCTGTGTTAATCAACAGCGGCCGTCGCTGAGAACTGCGGGGTTCACATACGGGATCTTAGGCCGTGTTCACATCTAATTTTCAGCCGAATTAGGATGCGGATCAACTAATTCGGCTAATTCGGCTCTGTCATGCAGCAGCGCCGCCATCGCCGAATTAAGGCAAACGGAGCGTTCACATAGGCTAATCCGCATCCTAATTCACCTGTTTTCCCGCATTAGAATTCGGGTAGCTTAATGCGGATTAAGGGTGTTCACTTGCGCTACCCGAATTGGGATCCGCATCCTAATGCGGATTAACGTTGTATGTGAACACGGCCTTAGTCTTTATTGGTAGTTGCCCGGTCGTGGGGACGCTCTTTGAAGTTTGGGTGTAGGCGCATCTAGATCCCAGAAACACGTCAACCAACACAGCATGGGACACGAAGGATAAAGCGCCCGTCCGTTGTTTGCGTGGAATAAAGTGAGAAATCAAGAGATCGACCTGCTAGGTATACTGTAGTACTACTACCACCCCTGGTTAGCGAGGGTGTCTGCCAGGGGTACTGTAGTACTACTACCACCCCTGGTTAGTGAGGGTGTCTGCCAGGGGTACTGTAGTACTACTACCACCCCTGGTTAGCGAGGGTGTCTGCCAGGGGTACTGTAGTACTACTACCACCCATGGTTAGCGAGGATGGGGACGGACTCAGATCGTGTTATCGGAAAATCATTTATATGGTATAATCTATATATATATATAGTATAACGTCTTGACCGCCCACGACATAATGTTGAATGTATTGATGAATTCCATGTGTAGGTTTGGCCATGGTTTCATTAGTTTGTATCACAGGCATACAACTGAATGGCATTTATACTCACTGAGACTGGTATTGTGTAAATAAGTCTGCGTAAAGACTATTTAATGCAAAGCATCATCGTTCTTATTTTAGACTCTGTAGAATGCACATACACCCCTACACCTTGTATGATGCATAACGAGTGAACTGAAAGAGTATAACAGTACTTCGGACAGCTAGTTTTGGACAAAGATTTCTTCGTAGAACCGAACAAACTGTTTAAGATAATCTTGTTTTCAATAGTAAATAATAAAAAAGGAGGCGGCGGCAAAAAAGGAAGCGGGCGGGGAAGAGAAACTAGTTTCTTTTTTTGCTGGGCCTTACTTAAAAAGACTCAACATACATAAATATATAGCCCCACATAATTTCATTAACGTCATCTCTATGTGGCATGGAATACTCCTTTCCATTTCAATATTCCAGTACATTATCAATGTTATTCGCCAGTAAGTCCCGTAATAGGAGACGAGCGGGTAATTCGTGCCGTTTGGTATATAACACCCATGCGATTCTGGGCGAGACTTTGAATGTGAATGTTTAGTTGGGCCACAGCGAGAGTGTACGTGGGGTAAGTTTGTTTTAACAAAGATGTGCAATATATGTACAACATTTTAATGCTAATTTAAATCATGCACGGGGACATAGCAAAGGTGTTTACATTTAAGTGTAATGTAATGTAATGACGTTGTTCAGAATCTGCCCATCAGATGTACGTTGTGACAGTGGTGAACTCGGGAGTGACTAACATTTCATTCACTATGTGGCGCCACTGGTGGGGAGTTTGACCCGAACTGTGGGATATGTTCAAATACAAGTTGACGTTCAAGTTATCAACATACATGTCCATGCAAGTGAAATATCAACTCTCAATTGTTTTCCATAGCAATACAAAGTACTACAGTCGTGTAATTTGTTTCTGGTATGCCAGGCAGGCATGCAGGTACGAAATCACGCACGCAGGCACGCATGCATTCACGCCCGCAACCATCATTGCTCAAGTCTCAAGTCTCGCATTGAATTATTGGGTGTTGGGCTGACAAGTTACACAAGCTAGAGTCTCAAGACAAGTGTCGTTTCTTGTAGAAGTCCTCCAGTGCTCCAGATAATTAATACACAACCAACAACAACAACAACAACAACAACAACAACAACAACAACAACAACAACAACAACAACAACAACAACAACAACAACAACAACAACAACAACAACAACAACAACGACAACGACAACGACAACGACAACGACAACGACAACAACAACAACAACAACAACAACAACAACAACAACAACAACAACAACAACAACAACAACAACAACAACAACAACAACAACAACGACAACGACAACGACAACGACAACGACAACAACAACAACAACAACAACAACAACAACAACAACAACAACAACAACAACAACAACAACAACAACAACAACAACAACAACAACAACAACAACAACAACAACAACAACAACAACAACAACAACAGCAACAACAACAACAACAGCAACAACAACGGACGTACAACATTAAACTAATTCATTCAATACATTCGGCAGAAATATATTTTGGAGAACGTAATAAAATGTGGACATCAAGGAAAACAAGGCGAACACGCTTTGCGATAGTTATTAAGCTACGATTTGTAACTGAATACTGTAATTAACTGTATCAATATAATCACCCACATACTAAATATTCACATAGTACGAATACTACAGGAACTCGTAAGTTCGATACGTATGCATTTTATTCATGTTATCAGACACGTTGCAGGCAAAATAGATGTGCAACAATGCGAACACGAGCAGTTCCATTGCAAATGTGGATCTTGTCATTTATCCAGCAGAAAGTGACATAGATATGATGTTGCCGTTTACATCCATAGCCATCAACTTGACGAGTATGGGGAAGAGGCTGTATCATTCTGCACACATATGTAGACACATATTCCATCAGTAGCCAGCTGAAGATGTATTGTTGGCGAGCTGTCTCCTCCTGGCCCAGAGTCGTTGGTGCTGACTAAGGAGCGACTAATGGAACGCCGTTGTACAGGTTTGTGATGTCTCCCTGGCTGAGCGCTCTCATGTACACGCGGAGCTACAACGAAACTAACCGTGTCAGTGACAACAACGACGACGACGACGACGAGGACAACAACAACAACAGCACCACCAACAACAACATCAACGATAACAAATTGCACCATCAGCAGCAATACAACAACTACAATGCCGAAGACAACATTTAAATCTGCTGTTATTGTAACAGCTGATGTTTTTGATAATTGAAGATAACTATGAAAATGCTGTTGCTTCTATTATTACTCCTATTGCCACTACTGCTTCTGTAATTACTAATATTGCCACTACTGCCTCTATTGTTACTCATATTGCGACTACTGCTTCTATTATTACTTATATTGCCACTACTGCCCCTAGTATTACTCCTATTGCCATCACTGCCTCTATTATTACTTATATTACCACTACTGCCCCTGTTATTATCACTACTGCCTCTATTATTACGTATATTGCCACTACTGCCTCTGTTATTACCACTACTGCCTCTATTCTTACTTATATTGCCACTACTGCCTCTATTATTACATATATTGCCTCTACTGCCTCCACCAACAATAACTACAATACCGCGGGCTGTTACCGTAATTACTACTAATACTGACGATACCGCTATTGCTACCGCTGCCGCGAAATTGACGAGATGTGGACAAAAACAATTTTAACCACCTAAAACTTGTTTGGCTATGCCCAGATAATATCATCTCATGCAGCCACTTTTTTAAGTTTCTTGAATATAACTTGAAACCTTCGCCATATAGTATAAGGGGTTATGGCAAGTAGAAGTAAAGTTGAAATTGTCGTCTACGATCATTCATCTGCAAAAATTGTGATTGGGGTAAGTTGTTACAATTGTTTTGGGCAAGTTGTTACAACACTACAGTTGTCTACAGATTGTGTAACTGCTAGCAGCGTGAATATGTTTAAAAACAAGGTTGACACATATATCAGGAGGGCGGGTTATAAGTAGGTGAACATTGTTGGACTCTCGATAAGCCAATGGCTTCCTTGTCCACTTGCCATCTGGGCCTTTGGCTTGGATGGCAAATCTTGTTAAATCTTGTTAAACACTCGGGTGTCTCGCACCGATGGTTCAGCCAGCGAGATGTGTATTGACAATGACTGAAAGAACTACATTTATTTAGCACCGACGTGTGAATATTTTGGTTCACATGTGAAGCCTAGCGTACTGGTTTATACCCAGTACTGCAAATGCTAGCAGCATGAATGTTTAAAAATAAAATTGTTCACTTTGGTAACTAACAATGTAAAGTTTAACATACGAAGCTGTGAACACCTACGTTGTTATGCTACGTTGTTAATTGTAATAACAGTAACATGTACGAGTGACACTTGTTTTGTGATCCACGCGTTCTTTGTTGTAATAACTTGCCCCACTTATAGGGAAAGTTGTTACAGTCAACCGCGCCTGGATATTTCACACATCTACTTTACTATAACGTGGAATAACACTGGCATAGTACATTTTATTAATACGAATAATACATTTAATATAAACGTTGACAGAAATAATGCAACTAACATACTTTTCAGAAAAAATTAATTGAACTGAAAATTGTAACAACTAGCCCCGGTTTCTCCTACTTACATCGTCAATACGCCCCTCAAAGAAGCCGTGAGTGTCTGCGTGCGAGCGAGCGTGCGTGCGTGCGTGCGTGCGTGGGTGGGTGGGTGGGTTTTGCGTTTGGTGCATGTGCGTAGGTGTGTATGTATGCTTGTATGTATATGTTTGTACATGTACGTGCGTGCACGCACGCGTGCGTGCATGCGTGTATGCATGTAGGTTATTGCGTGTGTGCGTGTGTACGTGCGTGCGTGCGTGCATGCGTGGGTGGATGCGTGCGTGGTGCGTACGTACCTATGTGCGTACGTGTGTACTAAACGTCGTATTAAAATGTTTCGATATACTGAATGCATGTTATGTTCCACTTAGAGTATGAAGACGAGCGGAATTCGTAAGTTCGTTAGTAAGCATTTTATTTGTGTTGTCAAACTACATGTGCAACAGTGCACTCATGAGCACTTCCATGAAAAAACTACTGACACAGGTGGCACTTATCATTTATCCAAAAGAAATTGAAATGGATATGATTTATTAAGAATGTTGCCGTCTACATCCATTGCCATTGCGGGAACTGTATCAATATAACCACGCACATACTAAATATTCACATTGTTCGAAGACTACAGGAACTCGCGAGTTCGATACGTAAGCATTTTATTCATTTTTGTTCCAGGCAAAACAGATGTGCAACAATGCGAATACGAGCAGTTCCATTGCAAATGTGGATCTTGTCATTTATCCAGCAGAAAGTGACATAGATATGATGTTGCTGTTTACATCCATAGCCATCAACTTGACGAGTATGGGGAAGAGTCTGTATCATTCTGCACACATATGTAGACACATATTCCATCAGTAGCCAGCTGAAGATGTATTGTTGGCGAGCTGTCTCCTCCTGGCCCAGAGTCGTTGGTGCTGACTAAGGACCGACTAATGGAACGCCGTTGTACAGGTTTGTGATGTCTCCCTGGCTGAGCGCTCTCATGTACACGCGGAGCTACAACGAAACTAACCGTGTCAGTGACAACAACGACGACGACGACGACGGCCATAACGACGACGAAGACAACGACGATGAAAACGACGATGAAAAAGACTACGACAACGAAATTGTCAACACTACTTCTATTATTACTCCTTTTGTCACTACTGCTTCTATTATTATTCCTTTTGCCCTACTGCTTCTTTTATTACTCATTTTGTCACTACTGCTTCTATTGTTACTCCTTTTGTCACTACTGCTTCTATTATTACTCCTTTTGTCAATACTGCTTCTATTATTACTCCTTCTGTCAATACTGCTTCTATTATTACTCCTTTTGTCAATACTGCTTCTATTATTACTCCTTTTGTCAATACTGCTTCTATTATTACTCCTTTTGTCAATACTGCTTATTTTGTTACTCATTTTGTCACTACTGCTTCTATTGTTACTCCTTTTGTCAATACTGCTTCTATTATTACTCCTTTTGTCAATACTGCTTCTATTATTACTCCTTTTGTCAATACTGCTTCTATTATTACTCCTTTTGTCAATACTGCTTCTATTATTACTCCTTTTGTCAATACTGCTTCTATTATTACTCCTTTTGTCAATACTGCTTCTATTATTACTCCTTTTGTCAATACTGCTTCTATTATTACTCCTTTTGTCAATACTGCTTCTTTTATTACTCATTTTGTCACTACTGCTTCTATTGTTACACATATTGTCACTACTGCTTCTATTATTACTCCTATTGCCACTACTGCTTCTATTATTACTCGTATTGCCACTACTGCTTCTATTATTACTCCTATTGCCACTACTGCTTCTATTATTACTCCTTTTGCCCTACTACTTCTATTATTACTCGTATTGCCACTACTGCTTCTATTGTTACACATATTGTCCCTACTGCTTCTATTATTACTCCTATTGCCACTACTGCTTCTATTATTACTCCTATTGCCACTACTGCTTCTATTATTACTCGTATTGCCACTACTGCTTCTATTATTAGTCCTTTTATCACTACTGCTTCTATTATTACTCCTTTTGCCCTACTGCTTCTTTTATTACTCATTTTGTCACTACTGCTTCTATTGTTACACATATTGTCACTACTGCTTCTATTATTACTCCTATTGCCACTACTGCTTCTATTATTACTCGTATTGCCACTACTGCTTCTATTATTACTCCTATTGTCACTACTGCTTCTATTATTACTCCTATTTTCACTACTGCTTCTATCATTACTAATATTACCACTTCTGCCACTATTATTTCTCATATTGCCACTACTGCCTCTATTATTACATATATTGCCACTACTGCCTCCTCCACAATACCACGGGCTGTTACCGTAAATACTACTAAAACTGAAACCTATGCCATATAGTATTAGGGGTTATGGCAAGTAGAAGTTAAGCTGAACTTCAGGATGTGTTATCTTCTACGATCATTCAACTACAAAAATTGTGTTTGGGGCAAATTGTTACAATTGTATTGGGGCAAATTGTTACAACTGTTGCAACGCTCGAGCGTCTCGCACCGATGGTTCAGCCAACGTGTTGAGTGCTGACAATGACTGAAAAAACCAAATTTATTTAGCATCGACGTGTGAATATTTTGGTTCACATGTGAAGCCTAGCGTACTGGTTTATACTTAGTACTGTAAATGCTAGCAGCATGGATGTTTAAAAATAAAATTGTTCACTTTAGAAATTAACAATGAAAAGTTTAACATATGAAGCTGTGAACACCTACGTTGTTATGCACACTGTGTTTGAGATGTATGTGTGTGTATATTCCAATAAATGTAATAACAGTAACATGTACGAGTGACACTTGCTTTGGGATCCACGCGTTCTTTGCTGAAATAACTTACCCCACTTATAGGGAAAGTTGTTACAGTCGACCGCGCCTGGGATATTTCACACATCTACCTTACTATGACGTGGAATAACTCTGGCATAGAACATTTTATTAATACGAATAATACATTTAATATAAACGTTGACAGAAATAATGTAACTAACATACTTTTCACAAAAAATTAATTGAACTGAAAATTGTAACAACTAGCCCCGGTTTCCCCTACTTACATCGTCAATACGCCCCTCAAAGAAGCCGTAACCGGGCTGGTTTCCAATAAACCCAATCACCATAGGGCACTGAACGGTCGCAATTGTGCCTGAAAATAAACACAGTTGTAATGTAACACATTCAAAATCGTCATTGCTTGTTGTGGCGACACGTTTGAGGTGGTTCATGTTTGTTGTGGCAATATTATAACTTAAAGGGGACATTACTTGTTACGTTATGTCGCGCACTTTATGCTGAATGAGAAGTTGACAACGGCTGGCGTGTGAGATGCATTGGAGAATAACCGCTCACTTCGTTGACAAATATCTGACGTTTTATTAGTACTATGTAGGACTTAAGCCCAGAATCGCTATTTCCCAGTATAGTCTTCCGTTATAGCTGCATTTTCCCGTTTCTTGGTGAGAGAAACAATTACTCGAGAACTAAGCCTAATTCCTTTATTGGAATATAAAAATGGAATCAGGAACATAAAACAAAATTGAACTACAGTATTATGAAGACGAATACACGAATAGTGAAGAGTACTCCGTGTAAAATACTATATAAATTGTGTCCACTATTACGTGTGTAACGAAAGTCATGAATCACAAAATGTGTGTCGTTCTAATTCCAGCAAGTGTTCATTGTTCTATTTGATGCTAAGCTTTAAAGCAACAACATGCTAAGCCTTAAGATAATTTCCTTTTTTGTGTTTTATTTTTGAAACCAACATGTTAACAACAAACAATAAGTTCCTTCCTCATTTCTTTGAAACTTGTCTCATTTTAGAATAATTTCGCCAAAGATCTAACCTATCTAGTATGAACTACTAATATACTAACTCGTTTGTATAAATTGTTCATTTCGTTTCATTTAAACAATCGGACGAGCTATACATTAGTTTTCACTGGACGGTCAAACTTTGGGGAATTATGGCAAAAGTTGTCCTGTCTCTACATATTATGGCGTAACGTTATTCATCGTCATCATCAGCTAACCTAATTTGAGATGGGCATAACAAATCGAGGAAGGAATTTTAACTTTGTTTCGCATACGATATTTGAGTGGCGAAATGATGATGTAACATTCATGTCGCGAAGGCAGTGAACGTGAAATATATTCTTACCAATCATGGACTCTGGCGCTCCTGGCACGCCGTTGACGTAGAGGACCATGTTAATGGTGTTGTACACCATGGCCAAGTGGGTCCATTGGTTGGTCATCTGAAACGTAGCATCCACATAAGTTGCACATCACAATGGACACTTGAACGTTCACCATCGACCGACTGGGTGAAAATATGAATGTTTTTGTTAAGAACATTTGTTTAGTTTAGTTTAAAATAGTCTTAGTTTCGAATATAATTGTACATATTTGGTGCTATATATACTTGTAGACTCTAGCCACAGAGGCTGACTGTAGTCGGAGTAGAGTCGCACATGTTCATTACTTGTGACTTGAATTGAAATTGAGATAGATGACTCGAGACTTCACCTGGACTTGGCTTGCCAGTTTGTAACTTGCCAACAAGTACATATTATGATTGGCTAACGCTGTGACTGTGCAGTATCCGCCTAAATACAACAATCTTGGCGATTGGTGAATTCTGGTGACTCGATATTTGACTTGGAGGTCATTGACTAAAAGACGTGACTTGACTTGAAGGTCAATATCTTGAGAGTTGACTTGACTTACCAGTTTGTGACTCCCCAACAAGTATGGTGCTATATAAATTAATAAAACACCAAACATCAGTTATATAAAACTTTATCATCGCCCACAACAACAGTGACGCCATCACAGTGGAAAATTCGAAATGTTGGGATTCATAGAAAGGAAGACACACGATTATGTCATAATGTCGTAATAATAAACCAATTAATTATTATTACATTTAATGTATCAGAGTTGGTCTTATAATTTGTTGCACTGCATCGTACATGCTTAAATGAATAAACAAGACAGTTAGCATAATACTAAATTATACAATAATTATTTATATTTTTTACATGGGTGATTGTGCGAATTAAAGCGGCCGTTCCACAAAATAGCATGACCTCCCATCATATTGGCTTCCGATCTAAGGAACATCTGCTAAAAAGAATCAACTTTTAAATCCCCGTCGTGGCCTGCGCTGTTGTACGTACGTATGGTAATAAGGACCATCATATAATGGAACAAATCCCAACATGTTCCTTCATGAGTCCAATGTATGTCTAAGATTGACTGATGTGTGTAAAATTGACTAAAACATGAACGGGGCGAGACATGCACATAATGGTAGGACGTCCATTAATCTACTTGTGTCCATGTTCACCTGCCATTTGGAGTTTATTACACCTCGTGGTAATTTGGATGAATACTTTTATGTCAAAACACTCTTCTCCAGTAAGCGAATCAGGTTTGTTGCTATTAAAAAAATGTAGTGGCATAGTATATATAGACGGATCACTATTACCCTTTTTGCACACAGAATTTGAACTGGATCCTGTCAGAAATAATGTAGCAGGTCGTCCGACTGTTTCTTAAGACTAAATAGCACGTTTGCTCAGAGAGCTGGTATGTCGTAGAGGATACTAGATAAGTTTTATTGTTCGCGAAATGATTCTAAAACGGGACGAGCGATCAATTTGAATCGATAAAGGAAATTTAAAAGCATATGAACTGCATGCATTCAAAAATGCTGTTTCCAGTATCTCCACCCTATCTGGAAGCAAACGTGTGATATATATTCATCACCGTGCGACACTTACGGTGGCAGGTGCTGTTTGCTGCAGGCCACTGGGTACAGTATCAAGGACACCGTACGCGATCTGTCCGCTGTTCTCGTCGCCATAGATGCCGAAGGTGGTTTCGTTGATACAATCGCCGTTGTTGACGAAGCCAACTCGGCCATCGTTGGCCGCGTCACGCTTCACCCACAGCGAGACGGTGAACCCCTCGATCGGCCTGTCCTTGAACCAGCTACGCATGAATGGCACCTGGAGAAAACATGAACATAATGGCAGGACGGGATCTTTTGAAAATGTAGAGCTGAAGAAATCACTGTGCACAATATAAATCGTGCGCGCAATACAAACTAAAGCCAGAACTATATTTTATGCTGCATTAACGATAGTGGTAATGTATTCAATGCTGAAATCCAAATTTTCTGTTGAGTTGTCAGAAAATATAATACACATGGTTTAGTCCACCTGCAAGAAACAAATTGCTGTTTCAGTAATTTTATTTGTTCTCTAGATAATTTAAATATGATATGCTCCCCATCTATGGCAACAACAACAAGTAAATGGTGTCTACACGCGCAGAATACCTTAGCTTAACTGGCGCATGCAAGTACACTTTACATTTGTGTTGATGTACAAAACTGCGAGACTAAATGTATGCACATCAATAAATGTATGCACATCAATAAATGTATGCACATCAATAAATGTATGCACATCAATAAATGTATGCACATCAATAAATGTATGCACATCAATAAATGTATGCACATCAATAAATGTATGCACATCAATAAATGTATGCACATCAATAAATATAGGCACATCAATAAATGTATGCACATCAATAAATGTATGCGCATCAATAAATGTATGCACATCAATAAATGTATGCACATCAATAAAACAATTCAGAGAATAAACGACTTCTGCTCTCATGCCAAGTCGCAAGCCACACATTCAGGAATACAGCAGCAATACTAACCTACTGGTCATCCTAACCGGGAACCCCAATGATATGATATTATATTATTATTTCAACACCTTAATTAGCGTGAAGGCAGCGCTGATTCCAGTTTTCAGACAAGGCTAATGTCAAATGTTACCATACCTATTGTCTCCGGGAAGTTTATATGTGGGGTGTCCTTCCCCTAGCCAGAGCCTCGTTAGTACACAAACGTAAGGTAGTGGTGTCCGATGGGACCGCAAGGAGATGAGGTTGAGTTAGGTATTCTACAGTTCTCTGGTAGGCTACTAAGTTTTAAAGTGGGCTAGCCGGTCCCAACGCCATTGGTTGTGGTGCTGGGAGCTTCCACACGCCTTTCCGCAAGTGTCAACCGAGTTGTGCGATAGGTGGCGTTGCTGATCGTTTACACTGGTCTTTTCCACAACGTGGCGCCACTGATCCGACTACGTTGAACATTAGTATCGTTAACATTTGTTTGTGTTTTTAAAGAGTAGGTAATTTTTTAGATTTTTGTGTGTGTAAGTAGCAAAGAATAATGAATTCGCCACATATACGAGACATGGACATTCTAAGCAATTGGACAGAAATGACAAGGGTGTCAATATAGTCTCACGTATTTCAGAGTTCACAGTCAATTGAGACTAGAAAGACCTGCATGTTGTGCAAATATATAAAGATAAAACTCCTCAAAGGATATGTGAATGTAATTAGTTGATAATTTTTATGTAATTTGAAGTCTTGCACTTACCATGTGAACAAAGAAAACATTACCCAATTCACAGTGAACTGCTTACACAGTTAATATGTGCATTTAAGCAATGAACTCTCTCTCTATCAACGTCTCCCTACTCACCTCAAGACGAGTCATACCATCGAACTCCGCCACCATTCCGCGTTCGGCGTCTTTGACGATTCCAACGATGCCGCCTCCGTAAGCGTAACCCTTGGCATTGTGGCACGTGATGTCGTCATAGTCGACGTCGTAGGGGAAGTGAAGGAGAAGGTCGTCACTGCACGCCGGCTGGACTGCAACAGGAACGAACCATTGGCTTGAAAGTAATGTTAATTAATTGTGCAAGGAATCGTGGTGTTACATTCAAATGTGTTCAATATACACATTTGAGCTGTCAAGATATTACAATATATATAGTCTATAGCATGTAACATGATTTTACGATAGCAAACAACCACACTTTTTACCTTTAACGGAACATCACAAACACCACTTCGTACACGAAGCTACCGGGAGGAATGACCTACCCAGGCTATCCACCACACACGTGCATTCGGTCTCGTTGAAGATCATGCCTTCGGTACAATTGAATATATCTCCCGTCTCAATGTGCTGGAACAGACGCGGGTCGGCGAAGACTTCGAATGGGCATGGGCCTGCGGGAAAGAAACAATGTACGCGATCACGTTGACGGACGGGAATAATACGTCAACGATACAACGCAGAGGTTGGTACTTAATTTGTTTTTAACGATGGTGATGAGAACGACGACGAAGACGATGGCGATGATGATAATAATGACGATGATGATAATGATGATGATGATAATGATAAAGTGTGATATTCGTACTGCTCCACGAAGCGTGTGAAAGTAGTTAAAATAGTTTAAAAAAGAATACTGAAATGCATGAACTGTTTAATGGACGCGCCAATATGAACTTACGTAGTACCCTTCGTATGGATGAGACGTGTTAATTTGGTATAGCTGCACTGTATGCACTCTTTATCTGCGAGTTAAGTTTCATTGTAATCTTAGAATTCTCGACGGCGACCTACCAATGGTGGTTGAAGGCCCCACCCAGTCTTCGGCTGTTCCATTGATGCAGCCTGGTTGCATCTCGGGTGTGCATGTCTTACGCGACTGGTCCCAGTAGAGTTGTCCGCAGTGCACGTGCCACTTTCGCCAGTACCACATTCCGTCTACGTCGTCGACCTTCTCACAGATGTAGTACTTGTGACAGTTCTCGACGTCTGATACCCATATCTGTCCCTTCGTGTAGTCGCAGCGCTCGCAGATACCTGCAGACAGAGGAGGATGAAGAAGGCATGGATGGGAAGCGTTTTTAAGAGAAAGATATATATATATATATATATATATATATATATATATATATATATATATATATATATATATATATATATATATATATATATATATATATATAGTATTACACTGTCACGATACAGAAGTAATCAAGAGTTTTTGTCCGAGTGTATGATTTATTGATCAAACTAAACTACTAACAATGTCCAGTACGAATTAGATTACAAAAATATCTGCCTTTTTCAAACAATTGTAGCATATGTGGCAATCTATATAAAGTTTCCCAGGCAGCCAGTTCCATTGGAATTGATCATGATCATATGTGTACAAATTAGGACGTTTGTTTGTTTTCATTAATAACTAATGTAATTTTTGCCTATGGCTAAATTCTTATAGGAACGAGTTACATTATTAGAGACCACTCACCGTCAGATGTTGTCATCGGCTTCGGTGTAGTGGTCGTGGTCGTGCTCGTGGTCGTGGTCGTGGTCGTGGTCGTGGTCGTGGTCGTGGTCGTTGTGCATTTGTTGAAACATTTCTTGATCTTCGTTTCCAACGTCGACTCTTTCGTTACACCATTGACAATCGTTTGGCACGAGCGGACGCTAGTCTTTACTCCGACCGCTCCACACGAAACGTTGCAAGGCCCGAACGGCGAAAACGATTCATCGCATTGACGAACCACTGCAACATAAACCATGTCTATACCACATTGAAATTGTTCATGCACAGGAGGGTGTGTGTGTGTGGGGGGAGGATAAATTTAACATCGCCTGTCTCAAATTTCTTACCCACAAACTGTTGCTGATAAGTGAGAATATGTCCTTGAAATACGCCAATATGTAAAAGGCATTCATCACAATATACAACTGGTAGTAAAAAATGTGATTGAAATAATTAATTATGCATCTTAATTTCCCGTCTTCAATTCTCTATAAAATTACTACATGTACTACCAGCGACGAAATCGTGTAAATTAATATATTTTTCTCATTCATTGTAGCAAGAACAAGAACAAGAATGTTTATTTTGATCCCGTTTACAAAACAAACAAAACACATTGAGTAACAAACAGAGCATGCATAAATGTGTTCATGTGAAAAAATACAAAACACAATATAAATTAATAAACAGTAGTGATAATATCAATTAACACAAATAACACCAAAACATAAACACGTATCTCAATAGTTTTTGTAATATATAATGTGTTGCTTAATTTGTCAAACCTCAACAACTGTGCTTTCCAATCTTTCCTGTGACTACTTTAGGGATAATGTTAATAACGTGTGGCAAATTATATCTAAGACATCTTTTTAGCAAATTCATGTTTGGTTCTGAATGAGTTGTACTCCTTGTGCTATAATTATGTATATATGCATTTAATGTTAGTTTCCAATTTAACAAGTAGGCAGGTAAGGCTTGATGAATGTATTTAAAACAGAATTAAATTTTATGTAACTTTAATCTCATATATTTAAAAAATATTTAATTGTTTCAAAAGTGGCTCAGTAAGTATGGGATTTTTTTTTCCTTAAGTTTAAAATTCGCATAGCTTTATTTTGTAATTACAGCATTCGGCTACTTTGGTTAATATGAGATAATATTTGTGTATTTTATAAGAGCAGCACATGGTTAGATAATTTATTTAAATATTGCTTATAGAAAAAAATAGAAGAACACAACAACATGGTGTGTCCTATGTTATATAAAAATAAAAGTAATTTAGTCAAACAGTGTAATACAAATAGAGCAGCGTATCTGAACGCTTTCTATACAGCTTGGAGTTTGTTCTGTATTGAACGCCGGTGAGAGTTCTCTTTAAAATAAATCCATTCGCCATGGAAGAACAGAAGCTTAGCAACATTTTGACAATAACACAATCTGCTACTTAGTACCAAATCATATTACAACATTTTACCACTGATTTCTCTTAATGGTAACGTAAAAATAATAGTAAAAGTTATTTGTGTTATATGTCATATGTGTCTTGTTGATAAATCGTTTTGCCTTATATGAACGAGTCCGTGTGTTGATCCTGATAATAATAACTGCTATGCAGTCATTTTGAATTATACGTATAGTAGCCCAACTGACATCAAATTATACTATATAATGAATCTTGACGGCGATGGTAAATACGGTGTGCCGGCGACTTACCATGATACATCATTTGGATCTTGAATTCCCTTGGTTCAGGTACTGCAAAGATCCATATCACAACGAACCATATCACAACATTTATACCACTGATCTGTTTAATGATAACGTGATAATAACAATATAAGTGCTTAAAAATTCATGTGTTTTAATGATAAATATATGTGCCTTACAAGAACAAGTCCAAATATTTGCACTGATAATAACAACATGCCAATTATACGTATATTGGCCATGTAACATAAAACTATACTATTATAATAAATCGTGACGGCTATGGTTGATGCGGTGTGCCAATAACTTATTTCTTCCGTCCGCAGCAAGAAGCACGCCCACCATGCCAATTTGCTGAAATACTATTCCGAAATGTTCTTGAAAGATGATCATGAGCCAGAAATGAGTGTGACGTGGGCTAATCTGGCAAATATAATGCCGTGCATTCAAGATGATAAAATGAATATATTGTGCAAAGAATCATGGCTATGGCAGGGTATTCGTGCCATAAACGTGATGATTTAACTATGACACTTTAATATCCAATCACATCCTTTATTTTTTGTTGTGGCACTTTTAGAGCCAATCATAGCCTTTGTTCTGGTCGTGACACTTTAACAACTAACGGATCTTTTTGTATCCTGTTGGCTCTAAAAGTGTCACGACCAGAATAATTTCTCTTAATGGTAACGTGAAAATAATAGTAAAAGTAAGGTGTCTTACTGATCTATCGCTGTGCCTTACATGAACGAGTCCGTGTGGTGACCTGATAATAACAACTGCTATGCAGTCATTTTGAATTATTCGTATAATAGCCGAAGTAATATCAAATTATGCGAGATAATAAATCGTAAATACTTACCATAATAACTCACTTGCGGCGTGCCCACTTGTTCAACGGGTAGTGGTTTCGTGGGTAAGCTATATTCTGCAAAGATCCATATCACAACGAACCATATCACAACATTATATCATTGATCTGTTTAATGATAACGTGATAGTAACAATATAAGTACTTAAAAATCATGTGTTTTAATGATAAATATATGTGCCTTACAAGAACAAGTCCATATATTGGTACTGGTAATAACAACATGACATGCAGGAATTATGTTATATTGGTTGGGTCGGCTGAGATGACACGGGTGAAAACGCCATGCACCGTTTCGTAGGATTGATTCGGGAACTGGCGATTTATGAACGCGGATGCACAGAACTATGGTGAATGGCGATTGTCACAATAAACCGCCTTTAAACAAAATTGAATTGTATTGAATAGCCCTACCTGCACAATCTGCGTCACTTCTGATTTTCTCGGCCAGAGACCTCCAGTCGTCCGTTTTGTATAGCTCAATGTTGGAGATGTTAAAGGGGAAAACCGATTTACTAGTATCTGCGAACAAGAAAAATTAATTGCGCAACATTGACGCACCTAAAACAATTGCTTTCTTGTCAGCTTGCAATCGTGTTCATATTAGTCCCATGACATGGCAACGTCGGCAAGACTCGCCGTTTTCTCGATTTCTCCGTATATTTACAAATTCGCCGTTTTCTTGATATTTCCATGTATCTACAAACTCGCCGTTTTCCGCACAAGCACACGCACACGCACACGCACACGCACACGCACACGCACACGCACACGCACACGCACACGCACACGCACACGCACACGCACACGCACACGCACACGCACACGCACACGCACACGCACACGCACACGCACACGCACACGCACACGCACACGCACACGCACACGCACACGCACACGCACACGCACACGCACACGCACACGCACACGCACACGCACACGCACACGCACACGCACACGCACACGCAAAAAATAGGTAATAATGTTATACGTGAGCATGGTTATTGTCAAGTAAGTTTAGTAACATACATATAAGAATGACCATAAACATAAAATATGTGTTTATTACATTTTAATAAGATTCCAATTATATCCGAAGAATGACGTTTTCGGCGGCCGGATTCCTTAGTTTCCTAAAAATGCGGTGACTTTGCGACAGAGAGTTGACTTGATAACCCCCCCCCCCCCCACACACACACACACACACACACACACACACACACACACACACACACACACACACACACACACACACACCCACACACACACACACACACACACACACACACACACACACACACACACACACACACACACACACACACACACACACACACACACACACACACACACACACACACACACACACACACACACACACACACACACACACACACACACACACACACACACACACACACACACATGTTAGTCTTAACCTACAGTCTCGAGAAAAAGGCTAATCTGTAGATACGCAGAGAAGTCGAGAAAACGGCGAATTTGTAGATACAAGGGGAAATCGAGAAAACGGCAAGTTTGTAGATAGGCGAAAAAAAATCGAAAATCGAGAAAATGTCGAATCTTGCCGAAGATGTCGTGTTATGGGCTTCATATGTTCATGCTTAACATTTAGTTGTGTTAGATTTTAATCAAGTTATTTATCTTGTTAAACCTTATTAAATGTAGTCAAACATTTATGCCAGATCTATAGCACTACTTCGATGACAAATATTGTTATTGCTGTAGAAGTCATACTCATATACCTCCGTCATATACACTCAATACACTAAATAACCGTCAAACTGATATATTCGTCACACACGCACGAACGCACGCACGCACACACACGCACACTACACACGACTAGCAAAAGGCACTCACAGACTGCGTACAACTTGACACCGTTCTCCACAGCCAAGCTCATTTCTTCCATTCGCTCAAACTCATACTTTGTCTCTGTTCCAGTGGAGATGATGACAGCGATCTTCGGCACGCCCGGTCGCCCGTTCTCTGCCAAATACTTGTTCAGTCCGTAAAAGGCGTACGCTGGGTAGGAAACGTCTGCAGCCCGGGACAGCTGCAGCGCCTTCCTTGCGCCGTCGGCAGCGCTGGCGGTCTCGATGTATTCGACGACGGCATTGTAGGCGAACGAGATGACGATGACATTGACAGCGGTCGGGCCAACAGCCTGCATGAGGATCAAGTCGTGGATCATCTGCTTGGCATACTCAAAGTGCAATTCGCTCATCCTATCGGTCCGGTCGAGTAGGAACACCAGATCGGCCGCGCAGTTGTCCACAATCGCTGAAGCGTTAAACCACACATAAAAGAATGAATATATACCACACACGTTTTAGCAAAAATATAATAATAATATTCATTGTATTCATACTGTTCGTAATGTCCATAGTGTTCGTAGTAATATTCAAAAATACACTTTCTGCAATAACCTCTTCTTTTGCCCCTTGTAGACATTATGCGATGTGTTCTCCTTTGTGTACGGCTTTATCTATTTTCCTAATGATCAAATCCCCATTGATATTCGGGCTTTCCTCACCTTCCGTTGTAACACAATATCTGCTAAGCTATTTACCTCTCGAGTCTCCCGTTTACCATTATATGCTGCACATTCTGCCTCCGTCCAGCTTTCTTCTTGTGCTCGTTCTGTTTCACAGTCTTACCGACTGTGTCGCTGACATCTCACTTGTTTCTTACCTTATTTTATACCGTCTTACCATCTGACAATCTTTCTCTTCATCCGTCTTACCGTCTTCTGCTGCACACAATGCCTCCTTCCACCTTTCTACTTCTTCTTCTCCTTCTGTCTCCCTCACATCTCTATCCTTGCCTATGCTTTCCACATTCCCCCAATCTCGCTTCGTAATAATAGGCTTCGTATATATATATATATATATATATATATATATATATATATATATATATATATATATATATATATATATATATATATATATATATATATATATATATATATATATATATATATATATATATATATATATGCGAAGCCTATTTACTCACGTAATATGCACGGTTGTGTATTGCACGGGATCGTGGTGATATTGTTGAGAATCTTGAATCCCATATCGCAGGACTCGGAACAGTTGCCGACAGACCCAGATTCGGCTGCGAAAGAATCACAAACATGCCATTACACATCCCAGCAACAAGACATCGAACCCATCTGGTGGGCGGGAAATGGCAATGTGTTGGGATAAGTAATACAGTAATTCATGGTTCGAAAAATAAACTGACCCGGCGGTTCCTGACTACCAACTTCTCCACCGGGTCTTGTTGGCGTTTTCAGGAGAATAGACAACTATTCATAGCAGCAGTCATCATCTTATCATCAAAACTGGCCGCCGAAAAAAGCAAACTGTTCACACATAAAATAACGTTTAAAACCCATATTATTGACCGAGAATTGTTATTGCTAAACACTTCGCTCGCGAAGAGCTCGCATTTTATTGATTTGTGTAGTCGAAAAACTGCCCGAAACGTACGTACGGTAATTTTTGTAAATGTAAAGAAAAAACTAGGCGTCATCACTGGTGCAGCCATTAATGTCTAAGTAAGCTATGCTGTTGTTTTTTTAATGCCAACAACGCAGAAATCTGCCGCATATTGTTTCTTAAAAGACATGAGAAAGATCGTGCATACGATTCTGATCATCGCTGACACCACTACCGAAATCTGGATTACCCAGTCTCAATGGCTTGGAAAAGAAATGATCGATATTTATATTAAGAATATTGCTGTAAATGTTTCAGTATATATAATTCATATATACTTATAAATAAGGAAGGTGGGTAGGGTGTCATTATGTTTACATCTTGGACATTTATTGTACTATTTTGCCAAAAGAGGAAAAGCAAGTTAAATTTGTAATTTTCATTGTTCACATCAATGTAATTTACTGGTAAAGATTATTGTATGGTGGCTTGTTTGGAAAAATCTTTGTACGACCATTCGTTCGTTCGTTCGTTCGTTCGCGGTTCTATAATCTATAGCATCAGAGTTGCCCGATCTACCAATTGAATAGTTTTGATGACCTCAACAAAAGTACGCACTGTGTTATTAATCCAACTATACAAATAACCTAGTCTCTTCACACACTGCGCATTTAAACTGCAACAAACCTGATTCACTATAGGCTAAATCAATTGAGACGGGATTTTTTATGAGTCCTATTCGCCAGGATGTGAATGGACAACTCACCATCGCACGGCACCATGTTGCACATGACGGTATGACTCAGAGCGATTACCCCATTGTCGGTTCTTATAATTGTCTCCGAATTGGCGATGCCACCGCCACAGGTGACGTCACATGGAGAAAATGCCGGGAGGGCGCCTGGGGTCAAACCGCAATTAGTTTTACATTGGCGTATATAATATGACGTGAATAATATGACGATTCCACTCTTAAAACGATAGCACATATCACATTAACTGTCTAACATTCGTGGCATCATTGAAAAGAGGCTTAGCTAAAACTCTGTTCATAAATATATCATCCCTCAATTCTATCACGAAACGGGACACAACCCGTAAATCGGGGCGTTGGCTTGAATACATCATTTCTTGTTATGCAGGGAGGTAGCGGACGTTAATTACTATTCCGAATTAAAATTAATGCCGCAAAAAATCATATGGGTAATTACATTCAGCACGCCCGCACGCACGCACGCACGCACGCACGCACGCACGCACGCACGCACGCACGCACGCACGCACGCACGCACGCACGCACGCACGCACGCACGCACGCTTTACCAGTACACGTCGGAATAAATCGGATCTAAACCCTAAATGATTTCATCAAGCAGTAGTAATTATCAAAACATTTACTGACATCTTACAATAACATCGGAATTTAAATGTTTACCTTGACATCCATTGAGAATGGCCAGAACTGACAACGCGCCGCAGATTAGAGATCTCATATCGGCTGGTACCTAGCCCAATAGAAATTGAACGGCGGCACTTAAAACCACATATTAGAAAAAATTAGCGGTCAGACTTGCGCTCAAAATACTTTTTTATTCGTGTTTAAATATAATTAATTGACATATTTTGAGAACAGTATGCGCTAGACCAAATGGGTTTTTAAAACGTTGTCTGCATAGCAATATAAATGAAATACAAAGTAGCCAGTATATGAAAGAGACGTTAGCAGTGTAGTCAAGCAGTCATCACTTAGTATAATGTGATTGGCTAACCTACTCACTATCGTCCAATACGATATGGATGAATAAAGAAAAATACCGAAAATATTCCAAAAAAACATCATTACAACAATTCGTTGTATATGGAGAAAATTGCAGTTGTTAGACTAGCTGCGATATCGTAGAAAGTTCTAACAACGAAGATAATCAGACGAAAGCGTATTGGACGGGGCAACAACAAAGAACTGTGTTTACCTGGCTCGTAAAACGATGCTGTAAGAATCGCGGGTGCAAACTTGCAGGAGGTTTACCTCAATGACGCTTGGCCTACAGTACCAGTCAACGACGTCAGGCTGGGCTGAATCGACGCTGCTGGGGTTGACCGGCCATCCGAATATATAGCCAGTGGGACGGGTTCCGACGTCGACCGACAGGTGTGCTGTCATGCCCTCTTCTCAACGATACGATACATCAATGTCAAACGATAGGACTATAGCGAATGCCTACGTTAGAACGATGTTTTATTGCCTTGCGTGAACGGCGCCTTAGCGAGAAGGCGGTACTTGTTCTCAAGCACTCGACACAGCGCGGTGATATCACTAGATCAGTGTCATGTGCGGAGCACGTTTGCACACACGCACGTTAGTCCCTCTCTTATAAAGCAACTCCTTCTGCAAAGGGTCAAACAATTCAACAGAACTGCTTGTGTCACTGTAATAATAGAAATAAACATGTTTGTCAACTATTTTGGATAATTTAATTGTATTTATTTATCGACCTAGCAACAACATTCGTCGACGAAAGCGTCGTCATTCACGGATTCAGTATATTTAATAATCTACCTCCTAGGCTACCAGATGGCGCCACCCACCAATTACGGTTTCGGACTGCTTTCCGTGATAGTTATGAAATGATCGCAGTAGTATTGCAATAGTTATATTGCAATAGTAAAACAATCCCCGATAGTCATCATGTGTCATGGCAATGTCCCGGATGAGAGGTGGATAGGGCTAATCGTGCCGATATGGAAGCGATAGGGATACCGAGATATCACACGTCTAAGTCATGTTATGAAGCGGGTTCACGAAGGGAGGATACGACAGAGAGAGAAGGGAGGATACGACAGAGAGAGAAGGGAGGATACGACAGAGAGAGAAGGGAGGATACGACAGAGAGAGAAGGGAGGATACGACAGAGAGAGGAGCTTGAATCAGGCGAACACAAACAATGATTCAGAAAGGACGACACATTGAATGTGTGCTCTAAGGCAACTGGAAGCTTCGAAACGGCAGCAAGAGGATTCGAACCCGGGTTCTCTAGATTGGGAGCCGGACGTTCTAACCGCTATGCTACCGCGCCCCACGATAGCTTTCATCTTCTCCGTAGAGTTCTTGTTTCACTGTTTCATAATACACAAGTATTGTTATTTCTGTGCCAGCATAGTGATTGATATTATTGTTATTGACATTACATTTAGGGGAGTTTGAAGCTGTGTGCCGATGGGTAAGTGCTTGCAGCCACTGTGAAACAACCAGTGTTGATTCATTCTCGTTCGGCTTAGATTAGTTGGGTGGACATGTACGCATGCGTTAAGCGTCATTCGCTGTTTTTTTGGTTGGTATGTCGAACTCAGCCTATGGTGGGGCGCTGATTGCTATGCAATGCGACGGACAGACGCTGTCGAAGGAGTGGCGTACCGAGCCTGGGTGGGAAAGTGGCCGCATTGTACATCAGCAGGGTCGTGGATTCGAACGAATGGAATCGGATCACTTGACCCCGTGTCATTATGTTATTCAATTACCGTGTTATTGCGTACAGTTGCACGGTAAAATGTAACTAAGGCATGTACGTAAAGCACGCCTGCATAAAAACGCGTTTAAGTGGTTCATGGGTGGGTAGTGTATCGTTAGTATGAGAATGGTAATCAATTGCGCATTAAAACCTGTTCAGTGTATTTCAATATATTTATATGCCCACATTTGTCGGGTAAATAAACTCATAAAATGAGACACCGTATCAGAATTATTTCCACCAGAACAATTTGATATTTAATTTAATCGTTACTTCAGCATCGACCATTAATTCTAAATCTATCTAGAGTGACAACACGATGGCGCCTTGGAGTACTCGGTGTTACTGTTCAGATCCGCTCAGTATCGGAAACGTTGATGTGTTGCACTATTAAATTTGGTTAAACTTTTATTACCACTTATGCAAAGCTGTGTCCGTTTTCTTCGCTCTACATCTTATAAGCGTCGACAGCGACATATGCAACACTGAGTCCTATTGTGTATTATCACGTTCCACATTATGTGAATACTGGGACCAGACGCACACTTACACACGTAAAAACGAATGCACATACATATTCACCACATGCACACTTTCACACATGTATAATACACACAAACACATGCAACTTTTCCTAATAAGATGTGAAAAGTTAAAATTGTATTATATATTATTCAGCAGTACACCTGTAACGAATGTTTACAATATTTAACAAGATTGCCATCCCAAATAACAAGTTCCAGATGGCAATTGGACATGGAAGTCATAGGCTTATCGAGAGTCCAACAATTGTATCATCTATGTGTAGCCCGCCCTTATCACATATCTGTCAATTCTAAAAAAAAATATTCACACTACTAGCATTAACACAATCAGTTTGTTCCATTCATTTATCACCCTCTGTGAGAAAGAATACTTTCTCATGTCCAACCTACACTGTTCCTTAACTAATGCTGCTTTGTGTCCTCTGGTTCTACTGCTTTCTTTAAGTTTAAAGAACATATCGCTATCAACATCCTCATAACCGTTCACTATTTTAAACACATCTATTTGGTCTCCTCTTAGTCTCCTGGTTTCTAGTGTTGTCAAACCACAATGTAATAAGCGGCTTTCATAACTAAGGTCTCTCAATTCTGGAATCATTTTATTTGCTCTTCGTTGTATTCTTTCTAGCTTGTATATGTCCTTCTTACGAAACAGCCTCCATGCTTGTGTACTATATTCCAAATGTGGTCTAACTATTTCTTTGTACAGGGGTACAATTAGCTGTTTCTCCTTATAAGTGATAGCTCTCCTAATTAGCCCTAGAATTTGATTTCCTTTCGAAGCAG
>OY759270.1:26578592-26591092 GCA_963662155.1 Lamellibrachia columna | reverse complement strand
CGAGGACCACCTGACCCGCCGAAGCGTCACTGACTGGGGCCGAGTTCGACTTAGCGAATAACACCGAAAATAGTCGGTCTAGTCACAACCAGCGTAAGTCGAACGAATTCTATGAGACCATGTTTGGTCAGAATTATGCCACACCGACCAACCAACTTTGCTATCGCCCTGGGGTGTACGGCGGTGTAAGCTCTGGTCGACCAGGGCTCACGGCTCTTTACACTTCACTTTCTGGCAGACCTGTTTATTCCAACGACATTTCAACTTCTCTGTGAAGCATTCACCCATGCTGCAATTACTGCGCGAAGATTATTCTTTCAGATGTCCATCTCTGTACGCAGCCAGGTACTCGTTTATACAGCTGAGTGAACTGTAGCAAGTGGAATAAACGAAACTGCCAAAGTTTCGAAACGGCAGCAAGAGGATTCGAACCCAGGGTCTCTAGATTGGGAGCCCGGCGTTCTAACCGCTATGCTACCACGCCCCACGATAGCAACCAATATAGCGTCGTAAGAAACATGTAGACAAAAACTAGATCATTTGTCCGTATTGCTTTCATCTTCTCTGTATAGTTCTTGTTTCACTCTTTCATAATACACAAGTATTGTTATTTCTGTGCCAGCATAGTGATTGATATTATTTTTATTGACATTACATTTAGGGAAGTGTGAAGCTGTGTGCCGATGGGTAAGTGCTTGCAGCCACTGTGAAACAACCAGCGTTGATTAATTCTCGTTCGGCTTCGATTAGTCGGGTGGACATGTACGCATGCGTTAAACGTCATTCGCTGTTTTTTTTGTTGGTATGTCGAACTCAGCCTATGGTGGGGCGCTGATTGCTATGCAATGCGAAGGACAGACGCTGTCGAAGCAGTGGCGTACCGAGCCTGGGTGGGAAAGTGGCCGCATTGTACATCAGCAGGGTCGTGGATTCGAACGAATGGAATCGGATTACTTGACTCATTATGTTATTCAATTACGTGGTATGTAAAAATGTTATTACATTTACTTGGTTTTAACCAGCAAAACAGACAGACATAGAGCACGAATGCATAAAAACGCGTTTAAGTGGTCACTCATGTGTGGGTAGAGTATCGTTAGTCGGAGAATGGTAATCAATTGCGCAATAAAACCTGTTCAGTGTATTTGAATAGCTTTAAGTGCCAACACTTGTCCGTTAAATAGACTCATAGAATGAGACACTGTATCAGACATACTTCCTCCATAACAATTCGAGATTTCTTTTAATCGTTACTTCAGCTTCGACCACTAATTCTTAATGTATCTAGAGTAATGTCACTTTGGCGCCTTCGAGTATCCGGTGTTACTGTTCAGATCGGCTCAGTATCGGAAACGTTGATGTGTCGCACTATCAAATTTGGTTAAACTTTTATTACGACTTAAGCAACGCACTGTCCGTTTTGTTTTGCAATAGCTCTACATTTTTACAAGCGTCGACAGCGAGAAATGCAACCCTGAGTCCTATTATGCATTATCACGTTCCACGTACTGTGAATTAATGCTCTGCATGGGCCTTTAATTTGAGCCCAAGCCCGGCCCGCAATTAGCAGTTAGAATCCAAGCCCGGTCCAGGCCCGCAAAAATTGTCAAACCTAGCCCGGCCCAGGCCCACAAGCTAGAATTTAGTTTTTTTCTATTTGTTCAATTTTAATAACTCTTTGTAAATGTGTCATAATTTCACTGCAATTTCTAGCAACTTTAATGTCACAATTGATTAGAGATCAAGTATTGTTGACAAATGCTGAATTTATATAAAATAAAATAATCAGCATGTTGAGAAAACAAAGGTTTATATTTATATGCAATGCATATATATATATATATATATATATATATATATATATATATATATATATATATATATATATATATATATATATATATATATATATATATAAACTTGATAAGACAGTCCTACCTTGTGGAACGTGGCTCTAATATATATATATATATATATATATATATATATATATATATATATATATATATCTATATATATATATATGTATATATATATATATAAATATATATATATATATACATATAATATATATATATATATATATATATATATATATATATATATATATATATATATATATATATATATATATATATATATATATATATATATATATATATATATATATATATATATATATATATATAGACAAGTCAGTGTAGACAAGTCAGTGGAAATGGAATAGTTTGGCCTATGTTTCTCACGGTAGGTAAATGGAAGCAGAACTGATGGGTCGACGGCCGAATGTAATTGGAGACGGGTTGTACTTAAACGTTTAACGAGCATAAAATGTAATGATGTTATCTAGACGAGGTTTTTCGTGTAAGCGTACGGACGGGCAGACAGTACAGAAGTGTCAGGCAAGATGAAAATGGTCAGTGTTGGCCGAAGGGAACGGCGACCGAGAATTGTTTAGGTGACAAATGACTGCGATGGGTGAATATGTAAGTCGTTTGAGGTGAATGTAGGGACTGGTGCCAGGAAATGGACGAAGATGTTATCGAACAAATGTGAATGTAGAGGCAGATGTTTGGAAGTTAATGTAGGCACGGATGGACGGCGTTGCCAGTTGGACTGAGGTAATGGACGAAGATGTTATTGGACAAATGTGAATGTAGAGGCAGATGTTTGGAAGTTAATGTATGCACGGGTGGACGGCATTGCCAGTTGGACTGAGGTAATGGACGAAGATGTTATTGGACAAATGTAAATGTAGAGGCAGATGTTTGGAAGTTAATGTAGGCACGGGTGGACGGCATTGCCAGTTGGACTGAGGTAATGGACGAAGGTGTTATTGGACAAATATGAATGTAGAGGCAGATGTTTGGAAGTTAATGTAGGCACTGGTGGATGGCATTGCCAGTTGGACTGAGGTAATGGACCAAGATGTTATTGGACAAATGTGAATGTAGAGGTAGATGTTTGGAAGTTAATGTAGGCACGGGTGGACGGCGTTGCCAGTTGGACTGAGGTAATGGACGAAGATGTTATTGGACAAATGTGAATGTAGAGGGAGATGTTTGGAAGTTAATGTAGGCACGGGTGGACGGCATTGCCAGTTGGACTGAGATAATGGACGAAGATGTTATTGGACAAATGTGAATGTAGAGGCAGATGTTTGGAAGTTAATGTAGGCACGGGTGGACGGCATTGCCAGTTGGACTGAGGTAATGGACGAAGATATTATTGGACAAATGTGAATGTAGAGGCAGATGTTTGGAAGATAATGTAGGCACGGGTGGACGGCATTGCCAGTTGGACTGAGGTAATGGACGAAGATGTTATTGGACAAATGTGAATGTAGAGGCAGATGTGTGGAAGTTAATGTAGGCACCGGTGCACGGCATTGCCAGTTGGACTGAGGTAGTGGACGAAGATGTTATTGAACAAATGTGAATGTAGAGGCAGATGTTTGGAAGTTAATGTAGGCACGGGTGGACGGCGTTGCCAGTTGGTTTGAGGTAATGGACGAAGATGTCATTGGACAAATGTGAATGTAGAGGCAGATGTTTGGAAGTTAATGTAGGCACGGGTGGACGGCATTGCCAGTTGGACTGAGGTAATGGACGAAGATGTTATTGGACAAATGTGAATGTAGAGGCAGATATTTGGAAGTTAATGTAGGCACGGGTGGACGGCATTGCCAGTTGGACTGAGGTAATGGACGAATATGTTATTGGACAAATGTGAATGTAGAGGCAGATGGATGGAAGTTAATGTAGGCCCCGGTAGTCGGCGTTGCCAGTTGGACTGAGGTGATTGGTGGGAGAGGAGTTTGGTAATGGCTGAAGGGACGACGGACGGATGTGGATTGAGCTGCAGTAATAAATGAAGATGCTAGCGGACGGGACATTTCTCAGGTCAATAAAATAAAACAAAATTAACAATTAGGAAAAATGGGAAAATTCCAGATTATATTCGTACGTGAGTGTTTTTGTAAGTCTAAGCACTTGATGCAAATCATCATTGTAATAACATATTTATGCTAATTTAAAAAGGTTGTAAAATCATTATGCTATACGTAGGTTTGTACATGTTACTATCATGATAGTACAGTGTTCATATACATCTCATCTCAGAAACATGATAGTACAGTGTTCATATACATCTCATCTCAGAAACATGATAGTACAGTGTTCATATACATCTCATCTCAGAAACATGATAGTACAGTGTTCATATACATCTCATCTCAGAAACAAGATAGTACAGTGTTCATATACATCTCATCTCAGAAACATGATAGTACAGTGTTCATATACATCTCATCTCAGAAACATGATAGTACAGTGTTCATATACATCTCATCTCAGAAACATGAAAGTACAGTGTTCATATACATCTCATCTCAGAAACAAGATAGTACAGTGTTCATATACATCTCATCTCAGAAACATGATAGTACAGTGTTCATATACATCTCATCTCAGAAACAAGATAGTACAGTGTTCATATATATCTCATCTCAGAAACATGATAGTACAGTGTTCATATACATCTCATCTCAGAAACAAGATAGTACAGTGTTCATATACATCTCATCTCAGAAACATGATAGTACAGTGTTCATATACATCTCATCTCAGAAACAAGATAGTACAGTGTTCATATATATCTCATCTCAGAAACATGATAGTACAGTGTTCATATACATCTCATCTCAGAAACAAGATAGTACAGTGTTCATATACATTGATGGAATTTCTTTACCTGTTACATCTCAGAAACATTATTTTAATGTTATGCAATCCTTTCTGAATGGTATCATCGACTTTTGGAATGAGAATTGGTCATAAAATATGAAAATACCAAGACGTTTGTTCATGGGGCATCTGATTACATTTTAAAAGTTGTATATGCTTGCTTTGTAAATTATTGAATTGTTGTGAAAGAATTTACATTTTTCAACCACCAAATTAACAAAACCGGACAACCGTATACATACTTTCTATGCACCAAGTTGTTCTTTCTGCATCATTTCGTACTAAGTCATTAGGTATCCCGTTTATACATTATCTACTTGGCTACAGAAGCCATTGTAGTAAATTCCACGCTACTGTTTTGTCTACAGAGAGGTATGTAATATATACACTCACCAACTCACCAAATATAAATATCTCTGTAGCATATCTTAGTAATTGACATGTAGGCGATACAGAGTAACATAGGTCGAAATAAGTTTTGCTATAATGAGTACATTTATACATTAAAAAGCTCAGAAGAAGAACCGAATTCGGAGTGAATCTGAAACAATATTCTCAACACTCTTTTAAAGCCAAACGGGAAGCCATTGAGCGCGTAGGTTTAACGCAGCCAACATCAATTAAGTTGTTTTTTCTGGATGCGTAAATGTTTGTACGCTTCTTGTTTGAAGTTGTTGATGTTTGATATGTTAGCAATGATTAATGGCAGTATATCGTTTGTGGGAAAAAATAGTTCTTAAGGCAGTCTTTGTCAAATGAGGCTGCTTAATTGCTAGATTACTAGCGAGCTTGTTTAGATTTCTGGAGCGGCGCTTAACTGGATTGTATTGCTTAACTGGGTTGTGGTGCTTAACTGGGTTGCGGCACTGAACTGGGTTGTGGTGCTTAACTGGGTTGTGGTGCTTAACTGGGTTGTGGCGCTGAACTGGGTTGTGGTGCTTAACTGGGTTGTGGTGCTTAACTGGGTTGTGGCGCTGAACTGGGTTGTGGTGCTTAACTGGGTTGTGGCGCTTAACTGGGTTGTTGTGCTTAACTAGATTGTGGCGCGTAACTGGGTTGTAGCGCTTAACTGGGTTGTGATGCTTAACTGGGTTGTGGTGCTTAACTGGGTTGTGGCGCTTAACTGGGTTGTGGTGCTTAACTGGGTTGTGGTGCTTAACTGGGTTGTGGCGCTGAACTGGGTTGTGGTGCTTAACTGAGTTGTGGCGCTGAACTGGGTTGTGGTGTTTAACTGGGTTGTGGTGCTTAACTGGATTGCAGCGCTGAACTGGGTTGTGGTGTTTAACTGGGTTGTGGTGCTTAACTGGGATGTGGCGCTGAACTGGGTTGTGGTGCTTAACTGGGTTGCGGCGGTGAACTGGGTTGTGGTGTTTAACTGGGTTGTGGTGTTTAACTGGGTTGTGGTGCTGAACTGGGTTGTGGTGCTTAACTGAGTTGTGGCGCTGAACTGGGTTGTGGTGCTTAACTGGGTTGCAGCGCTGAACTGGGTTGTGGTGTTTAACTGGGTTGTGGTGCTTAACTGGGATGTGGCGCTGAACTGGGTTGTGGTGCTTAACTGGGTTGCGGCGGTGAACTGGGTTGTGGTGTTTAACTGGGTTGTGGTGCTTAACTGGGTTGCGGCGGTGAACTGGGTTGTGGTGTTTAACTGGGTTGTGGTGCTTAACTGGGATGTGGCGCTGAACTGGGTTGTGGTGCTTAACTGGGTTGCGGCGGTGAACTGGGTTGTGGTGTTTAACTGGGTTGTGGTGCTTAACTGGGTTGTGGTGATTAACTGGGTTGTGGTGCTTAACTGGGTTGTGGCGCTGAACTGGATGTCATGACATTGCCGCACATTCATTAAGATTTATAACTAAATATTGATGTGCAAATTAAGGCCATTCCTTATGGTAAACGGAAAGAAAGTAAAAAGAAAAAAAGTTACGGAAAAAGTAGCACATTTTTCCAGGAAAGAAATTAACAGGACAAAGTCACTAATTTTCAATCATTTCACATCTTTGAATGTGTAGCACTATGCTTCTATCAGACCTATAAATGTATCATTATTTCTCATCTTTGATACACTTTTGTCCCTTCCTTGTTGTTTTTGGTGACTTCCATGTAACATTGTATAAATTGTTCTAACGTACGGTCCATATATCTCTGACTTTATACTAACTTGAATCAAGATAAAGCCACTGTGTGGAAAGTCATTGAGATCAATGTGAGAGCAAACAAGCAAGACAAGCCAACATCACCTTTAATGGTAACCAAGATGCCATTATGAGGTTATTGCAACTGGAAGCCATTGTTTAATTAAATTATCTATTTTAGTCAAGAAAGGGCGATTTTGTCCGTACACCCCTTTCTTTGTCCGTACACCCCTTTCTTTGTCCGTACACCCCTTTCTTTGTCCTTACACCCCTTTCTTGGGATGTTGTGTTACATTCAGACAAAAACACAGTCTATCCAGGATCCATAGGTTCAGGTGGCTGCACTCTGCTAGTCTCAAATGTTTACTCCAGACAAAGATTTGCAAAAGCCATGATTAGACATCATTTATCACCCTACCAACATTTTATTGATTAGACCTTCACTCCAATCATCACTTGCCTGAATGGCCAGCCCACCCCAGTTGGAAGAGTCTATGACATGCTGTGTCTATAATCTCCCTCCCATCCACACATGCCTGAACCTGATTTCTTTCAGGCTAGTGACTGCAGGCGTGTTGGAAATGCCCGGGTAACATGGATGTTAAAATCCATTAATACCAAGGGTTAAATGAGCACTTTATTCAGAGTTAATTGAGAGTTTGTCAATTAAATTAAGCTTACCCCTTTTAATAAAGTTAATTAATTAAATTAAATTAAACTAGCTTGTCTCGTAAAGTTGATTAATTAAATTAAATTAACTTAACTTAGTTAACTCAACCACTTCTTCGAAATGTATGTTGTGGCTGTGGTGAAATCTTGAGTGACTTACATTACATTCGCTATGTGGCGCCACTGGTGGGAAGTTAAAACTTATAATTATAATCACAGGTGTAGTTTTCGCCTCAAGCCAGATTTTGCCTCATTTTTTTTTCTCGCTGGATCCTATATTTGCTACATTAACTTTTTCGAAGAAAAATTATGCGTAAAGAGGTTTTTGAGAACAATTTTCTTATCTCTAATTCAACATTAAATGCCACGTGGCCTTACTGGTACGAAACATTGGTGCATTTTGTAAATAAGCACTATTTTACTTTTTCGGACAAAAGTGTACGAAAGTGTTCGTAATAATCACGACAAGAAAGTAACTGAACGGCTTCGTGATTTGAATACATTTAATGCGTTACATATTACCGTAGAGTGAGGCTTTTTTGAAGATGCGCTTTTATGGCAATTAAGGCGCTACCCTCTCTATGAGAAACGTATGTTTCCGTCGTTCGATATTTGTGAGTAGTTCACGCAAACCTACTTTTCAAACAACTTGTTTATACTCGATATATGAAATAAGTGGTAGTTGTTTTGAATATTGATCCCTTGCGCAAATGTTTCTTCAGGTTTTTGTGAAAACGGCATATTATGTTACATCAGACAAAAACCACAGTGACTCAAAGCGAGGCTAACGCCGGAATTTGAAATGGCGTCTTTGAAAAAGCCAAATTGCACTGTAATATGCAACGCATTAAATGCATAAAAACCACGAGCCCGTTCAATTACTTTTGCGTACATTTTCGTCCGAGAACGTGAAATATGCACCGATGTGTCGTACCAGTAAGGCCACCTGGCGATTAATATTGAACCAGAGATACGAACCTGTTTATGCATAACGTTTCTTCGAAAATTTATGTTTGTTAAACGTTTATACTCCAAATGACCGATAATGATTTTATATCGGACTAATGACGTGTCTAATGTGAGATCAAGCGAGATCACAAAATGAGACAAAATCTGGCGTGAGGCGAAAACTACGTCGGCCACTGTACATTTGATGTACAGATTCTGTACATTCACTTGATTTGATAGACTCCTAATTTTCTTAATAAATCTCTCAATTTCAATTGCCTATAATTGCGGATAGTGTTTGCATTGAAAATGTGTATACGAACAAAATAATGTTAGTTTTTGTTTGAAAAGTTCTGTGTTACGTATATGCAGGTGCACTGTTGCAATGACGTGAACTGAACGCTCGGTGTCAATGCGAGCCACTAATGATCTATGTCTAGGTCATGTATGTATAATTGTCATTTTTGCAATTGTCATTTACTTCAATGCACAGCAACATAGTAAATTAAACACTACAACGACATACTGATTTAACCAGATTTAGCTAAATTTTACAAGATCGCCATCCAAGGCAAAGGCCCAGATGACAAGTGGACAAGGAAGACATTGGGTTATCAAGAGTCCAACATTTTTTATTTATGTGTAACCCGCCCTCTTGAGATATGTGACAACCCTGTTTTAAAACATATTCACGCTGCAAGCAGTTACACGATGTGTAGATAATTAGTTCCAGTCATTTATTGTCTGTGAAAACGAGTACTTCCTGATATCCAATCTACGCTGATCCTTCACTAATGTTATTTCATGTCCTCTAATTCTACTACCTTTCTTAAGTGAGAAAAAATATTTTCACACCCATTTAAAATCTCAAACACTTCAATTTGATATCCTCTTAACCTCATTGTCTCTAAGGTTGTTAAACCACATTCTTTTACGGATTCTTCATAACTAAGGTCTCTCAGTTCTGGAATAATTTTAGTTGCTCTCCTCTGTATTCGTACAAGCGTATCTATATCCTTGTTACGATAGTTATGGTCTCCACGCTTGTATGTAGAACTGTCTCAGCATCAAGCAACCGTACAGTGTCTGTGACAACCGGTGAGGAAAAATTTCTATCAAAGTTTGACACTTTGAATATCAGACAACCCGTGTTTATCGTCACAACATAGATTATTGGTTGAACTACTAAAATCCACACATAGTCCTCTTTGTTGCGTTAGTGGATACGCCGATACTATGTATAAATATGGTCAATATGTCACAAAAGGTACACAAATCAATTGGAAATGCGTGGATATCCAACCCTCTCTAGCAAAGCATGCCATAACATTCTGCTAAATTGTGGAAACTTCATATGTTGTCTCTTTGGCCTTCGATAAATTTGCATTCCCTTTAGCGTTGTCGGTCACGACGCTATGCCTTGTTGTTTGTTGTGAGACAATTGCGCGACTAATTACACAGTGAAAATGTGGGTGTGTCATATATTGGCGGCCTTAGGGTGAGAGACAATGATGACGACAACCAAATTTGGCGTCATAAACAAATGAGACAATTAACAAACTGTAGAAGTTCTGTACATTTGAAATCGACTCCGATCCCATGTACGTGACACGTCATAACAGTTTGACTTAGGTATCCCACAGTTCCATCCAAATACATATTGACTTTCATGATGCATATTGAATAGGTGCGAACATATGAATGCACATTTTCTTCAAACGTAAGGAAGGTAGTAAAATTAGAGGGCACAAAGTAGTGCTAGAGAGCGAACAGTGTAGACGACGAGCACAACAAATATAGTTAAAATGTTTCGACTTCCTGTAAACCAATTCCTTCCTTATCCACCTGCCATCAAGATCACGGTGCCGATACATCTACTGCTACTGCTACTGCTACTGCTACTGCTACTGCTACTACTACTGCTATTTCTATTGCTACTGCCGGTGCCGATACCTCTACCATGACAATCTTGTTCGGTCTTTATTAAATCATTGTTGTCTGTTTTGAGAGGTTCTCGTGAGCTCTCCGTGTATGTCTTCAGGGTCGCCTGCTCCTCGCTTGCTCCTCGCCTGCTCCTCTATATCTTATCATAATCCTCACCTCAAGACGACTCATAGCATCGAACTCGGCCACCATTCCGCGTTCGGCGTCGTTGACGATGCCAGTGATGCCGTCGCGTATGTGTGTGTATGTATGTATGTATGTATGTATGTATGTATGTATGTATGTATGTATGTATGTATGTATGTATGTATATGTTTGTGCATGTACGTGCATACGTGTATGCGTGCATGTGTGTATGCATGTAGGTTCTTGCGTGCGTGCCTGCGTGCGTGCGTGCGTGCGTGGGTGGGTGGGTGGGTGGGTGGGTGCGTACGTACGTACGTACGTACGTACGTACGTACCACGCACTCACATATACTTTTTATGCAAACGCCCTGATCTGATATACTAAACGTCGTATTAAAATGTTTCGATGTACTAAATGCATGTTATGTTCCAGTTAGGGTATGAAGAATAGAGGAACTCGCAAGTTCGTTATGTAAGTCCGTGCGCGCACGCGTGCGTGCGTGCGTGCATGCGTGTATGCATGTATGCATGTAATTTCTTGCGTGCGTGCGTGGGTAGGTAAGTATGTACGTACGAATACTTTTTATGCAAACGATCTAATCTGATATACTAAACGTCGTATTAAAATGTTTCGATATACTAAATGCATGTTATGTTCCAGTTAGGGTATGAAGAATAGAGGAACTCGCAAGTAATGTAAGCATTTTATTTGTGTTGTCAAACATGTTCTAGGCAAACTACATGTGCAACAGTACACTCATTAGCACTTCCATGAAACACTACTGACAGTGGTGGCACTTATTATTTATCCAAAAGAAAGTGATATGGATATGATTTGTTAAGGATGTTGCATCTACATGTTCGATCAGTAGCCAGTGGAAGGTGTTGTGCGGGCGAACTGTCTCCTCGTGGCCCAGGGTCGTTGGTGCTGACTAAGGACCGACTAATGGAATGCCTTTGAACAGCTTCGTGATGTCTCCCTGGCCGAGCGCTCTCGTGTACACACGGAGCTACAACGAAACTAGCCGGGTCAGTAACAACAACGACGGCCATGACGACGACAACAACAACATCAGCAACAACAATAACACCGCCATCAGCGAAAGGTACAACAACAACGACACAATGAATTTTTTTCATCATTAGCAGCGATAACACATTACAGAAGAATACAACACAGACGAAATAACACAGTAACACAATACAGAATAACAAATAACACAATACAGAAGAATACAATACAATACAGAAGAAATAACACAATAGCACAATACAGAATAACAAATAACACAATACAGAATAACAAATAACACAATACAGAAGAATACAATACAATACAGAAGAAATAACACAATAGCACAATACAGAATAACAAATAGCACAATACAGAATAACAAATAATACAATACAGAAGAATACAATACAATACAGAAGAAATAACACAATAACACAATACAGAATAACAAATAACACAATACAGAATAACAAATAACACAATACAGAATAACAAATAACACAATACAAAAGAATACAATACAATACAGAAGAAATAACACAATAACAAAATACAGAATAACAAATAACATAATACAGAATAACACAATACAGAAGAATACAATACAATACAGAAGAAACATTTAGCATTACTGTTACTGGTACATCTGATGTTGTTTTAGAAAATTAAAGATAATTATGAATATATTACTGTTATAATTGTTCTATTGCCATAACTGCCTCTACCAACAATAGCTACATTGCCACGGACTTGTAACAGTATCTACTTCTACTGCTACTGCCGGGGCCGATACCTCTACCGCTACTGCTACTGCTACTGCTACTGTGGTGCCGATACTTCTACCGCTACTGCTACTGCTACTGCTACTGCCGGTGCCGGTGCTGATACCTCTACCTCTACCGCTACTGCTACTGCTACAGCTAC
>OY759270.1:26411994-26573392 GCA_963662155.1 Lamellibrachia columna | reverse complement strand
ACGCACGCACGCACGCACGCACGCACGCACGCACGCACGCACGCACGCACGCACGCACGCACGCACGCACGCACGCAACAACGTCGACATTACCTTGACATCCACCAAGAATGGCCAGGACCGCCAACGCGCCGCAGATTAGATATTTCATATCGGCTGGTACCTATTCGAGTAGAAATTGAACGTACATCCATTTGATTTATGAAATTAATGCACATAACAAATGCCATTATGGAGTGCACATGTAGGTTTCCAATGCGATTCAGGTGATAGCTTCATGCGCTGGATCAGATCGCTTTTAAACGATTTCTGGATAGCAATATCATTGAAATACCAGTTAGTTGGCATACCACAACAGACGTTAGTAATGTAATAATTTAATCATACTTTGGTATTATGAGATGGGCACACATACGCACTGTCGTCCAATAAGATATTGATAATTAACGGAAGCTACCGACAATATACCAAAGAAAATCATTAAAGCAATTCCCTATAAATGGCGAAAGTTTTAGTCGCGAGACAAGCTGCGATGTCGTGACAAGTGCTAAGAATGACAATAATTAGGTAAAAGCGTATTGAATGAGGCAACAATGAGACACGATGTTTAGTAGTACTTACATACTGGCTTTAAAAACGATGTAAGAGTCGCTGGTACAAACATAATTTGCAGGAACCTTACCTCAATGACGCTCGGCATACAGTACCAATCAGCGACGTCAGGTTGGGCTGAATCGACGCTACTGGGGTTGACCGGTCATCACCCGAATATATAGCCAGTGGGACGGGTTCCGACGTCGACCGACAGGTGTGCTGCCATGCCCCTTCTCAATGATATGGGATGTAACTGTCAAACAACACGACTGTAGCGAATGCCGACGTTGGAACGATGTTTTATTGGCTTGCGTGAACGGCGCCTTAGCAAGAAGGCGGTACTTGATCGCGAGCACTCGGCACAGCGCAGTAACATAATTACCAGTAGATCAGTTGTGACGGCAATGCCGAGACGAGTATCATTTAAGTGTTATGTGTACGATTGACATTGTAACTCTACTTGTTTTTTTTCGCGTGTTAATGTGTGTGTGTGTGTGTGTGTGTGTGTGTGTGTGTGTGTGTGTGTGTGTGTGTGTGTGTGTGTGTGTGTGTGTGTGTGTGTGTGTGTGTGTGTGTGTGTGTGTGTGTGTGTGTGTGTGTGTGCGCGCGTGTGTGTGCTCATGTGCGTGAGTGTTTGTTTCCCTTCTGTCGCGATCAAATGTTCTATTAAAGCAATTCGCTGTAAATGGCATTTGTTCACCATAATGGTAATTGCCGCGGGGCATTGAACAAAGAGGCTGTTGAATCTGTGTATGAATCATGGTATGGTCCCGGATGAGTGGAGGACAGGGCTTATCCACCAATAAGGAAGCGAAAGGGAGACGTGTAAGATCCAGTGAAATACCGATATATCACAATTTTCAGTCATGTTATGAAGCTACTAGAGATGATTCACGATGGGAAGATACGACAGAGAGTGCAGCTTGAATGAGGCGAAGAAAAAAAGTATTCAGAAACGGAGGAAGGTCGATATGTTGAATGTATTCGTAAAGGCAACTGGAAGAGAAGCGGTTGTAGGCAAGATCATTTGGCACTGGATTTGTGGAAACTGGCGAAATGGATTTCGACACGATTCCGAATGAGATGATTGGGCAACGGTGAAGTGGATGGGAGTGCCAGAAGCGGCAGCCAGGATGGTGGCAGCAATGTATAAAATAACAAAATATAGAGCATTGGTTGGACCAGGGATGTTGGAAGTGTTTCACATTAATATCGCTTTGAAGCAAAGTAGTGTACTTAACCCTTTACTGTTTTTCTTGGGGAAGGAATAAATCTGGAAGATCAACAATAAGGATGTGTTCATGAAGATACTGTCTGCAGACGATCAGGCACCTGTAGCAGAGACGAAACAGTAAATACAAGAAGAGCTGGACAAGTTGAAGAAGTTCAAGAAGCATCGAGTCACGACGAGCCTAGAGAAGAGAGAATTGATGAGTGTTGGAAAATAGAAAGAGCAGATGAACAGTTTCTCAATGGAAGATTGATCACAAGATACGTACTCGTAGCCTCGCTAGAATAATACTCGGCAGCTGCCCACCTGTGACATCCAGACAGTCTAAATGTCATGTACAAAATACCATAGTTGGAATCAAACATATCTTTGTGTTTGGACATACTGCTTTGTCAGCAGTAAATGCTTTAGTGACCGCCTGATACAAGTAATGTCCGTAGGCAGGGTGGATACATAAACTAATGTAACTTACAACACGGTAAGACAAGACACATGTACGTAAAGCACACCTGCATAAATACGTATTTAGGTGACGACGCATAGGTGGGTAGTATAACTTTAGTATGGCAGCATGGTAATCAATTGCACAATAAAACGTGGCGACTTTATTTCGCTAACGTAATACGTGATCATGCACGCGTTTGTCAGGTAAATTAGTTCAACCCTGGTCACTGTGCATACTAATTTCCTGCAACAACAATAGTGGTATATGCAGCTGCAAACAGTACGCATAACAAAGCAGCGATTTTCTTCTAACCCCGCTTGTCTCAATTCAAGGTTGGAGTCGTATTTATGATCCATGTGGCTACTTTAATCCATATCGCGTTTGTGTTGCTTTCTCTGACTATCACCTTTGCTTCCTCCCAGTCAATGGTGCAATTGTTTCTGTCTGCAATTTTTTTTTATTGCAAGCTTATGCCCAGTGCCGGATTAACAATGTGGGACGCCTGGTACAAACATTTTGTAGGGGCCCTTAGCCATTGCGTGAAAGACACGTGGTACTGACTATGGGGTAACCGGGTACCATAACGTTTACTCAACTATGCTTAAGCATATGCATTCACGGAATGTTGACGACGTTGGCATCGAAACACACGTACAAGATGTACAAGATGTACAAGAATGTTGACGACGTTGGCATCGAAACACACGTACAAGATGTACAAGATGTACAAGAATGTTGACGACGTTGGCATCGAAACACACGTACAAGATGTACAAGATGTACAAGAATGTTGACGACGTTGGCATCGAAACACACGTACAAGATGCAGCGTATGATGACATGGCAAGATGAACCAGTATGTTCTGGCAAATTGTGGATTGGCATTCATCCTTCATCAACTTGTTACTAATCGTCTAAATCAAATATTTGCGAAGCAGTACGAGCACGTAGGGTCAAGCTTCTCTGAGTCTCTTGATCAACATATAATGCATTGTCGCCTCCGGTGAGCCTTCACGGATCCCAATTCAAGGGAAGCGAAGATAGATTCTAAACGGCTAATCAGATGGATTATGATTTATTTTGTGGAGGGCCCTTTTTGTGCGGGGTATCGCTTTTACAATGGTTCGCTCGGCACTGGGTAAACCGTCTGATTGTGATGGTCTTAGCTTCATTCGTGTGCTCCTCGTGTCTTGCTCCAAATGTTCTCCATAGTTTCGCCAATGTAGGTGTGATTACAACTCTTACAAGGGATCTGATGTACACATTCTGTCTTTCTACTGGCTTCCACTTTGTCCTTTGTGCGCTCTAGTATTCTCCTGAAATTTAGTTTTGATGTCATAACTCTAGTGATCTTATGGTGTTTTAATATACACTGTCCAGTTTCTATTACTCATTTGACATACGAGACATTGACTACACCACAAAAAAGTCTTCATTCGTATAATTTCCTTTGTCTTTCCCTCCTAACATTGCTGTTCTTTCATATTCTTTATGGTTTATCTTGGGTACCCTCATCTTTCTAGTGCATTATGTGATGTGCTCCACCTCTGCCTCTTTGTCCTCCGGCTGTGATAATATGTGATTGCATATATCCAGTAACGTTTTGATTTCTGGTGATTTTCGTACATCTCAATAGTTGTGATTAGAAGAAAATCGTCACTCCAATATTCTTTACAAACTTGATGAACATTTTCATGAGACGAGTGTATATAAATACAGGACATAATGTAAATATGGTGCATGTATAACTTTTCCGAAATCGTAAACGTGACGCTGTATTAGAACTATTTCCACAACAACAATATCTGATTTAATCGTCACATTAACTTAGAAAACTAACTCTTATGTATCTAGGGCGACTTCGCGTAGGCGTCTACGTCCGATGTAACTCTTCAGACCGGCAAAGTACCGGCTACGTCGACGTTAGCCTTGCTGCATCAAATTTTTATTAACTTTTTATTAACACTTGTGCAACGCGGTGCCCGTGTGATACGCAATGCATCTACCTCCTCACAAGCGCCGACAGCGAGAACTGCAACATAGAGTGCTATTGTGCATTACCATGTTCCACATACTGGATTAATGAATACTGAGAGCTTTTCGCTCAACTTATCGATCGCTAGTTCCGTAACTTATAGGCACTGACGTCAGCTGAATGTGCCGGTCACGTGTTCTCCATAACTTTCGCGCGGAGATACGGATACGTCAATAGTGACAGAACGGCCTCCATTAGTGAATAGGCTACTTATCAGTTTTCAGACGTTTTCAGACGTCAAAGAAGATATGCTTAAGTTTTACATGCGATGTAAATATCTCTGAGCAGTTACAACATGGAAAACACCAGTAACTTTATTGTAGTTTATACGCTTACGAACGCGTCGACACTCTCGCTGGTGGAAATTCACTCATGCATGACATGGGAAAAGCCGATAATACACTAGAGGGATGTGTGGCAGGTGTCTCAACCTCAGTCCCACCTGCTTTGGGGGGGATTGGCAATATCCCACCTCCCACCAATTTTGAGAGTCCACCTCCCACTTATTTTTGAAGTCAATCTCCCACCTCCCACAACTTTACTTTGTAGGACTTACCTTCAACTTCCCACTTCCTGCCACCCCCTCACACTACCGCTTGATGGGCAAGTTCACTTATAGCTGAAACTACATTACGGCTACGTTAAGTATTGATATACGTTGGGAACAAAAACTTATAGCTGAAACTGCCTACTCACCGCTTGCACACTAAAGTACATATGTACAAACACAAACTTATACACACAAATACGCACATGTGGACAGTTTAAATTTGATTCAATAGCATTTAGTAGTACACCTGTAAATAATTAATAGATGTATGCAAACACCAATTAATCAGCAAAGAAATTATATCCGATCAAAAATAGCCTGATAAGTAAACAAAACGAAGTTAGATGTAATATAACACTGTAAATAATTCAGAGCATTCGAGTCGTACTTTTACAAAACTTGAGACTTGACTTGAGATTGGAGTATTTGGGACTCAGACTCACCTGGACTTGGGACTGGCTTTGGCCAAAGACTTGATACACGAGCAAGGACGTTAACTAAATAATTTATCGCGTGTAACCCAAATGTCGAACGATGCCGGTTTGTCGATAGAAAAAGGTGCTATGACAATGAGTGACACTGACACTTAACTTCAGGGTTGAGGCTGTATAACATTGTAGGTATGATGCGGTTTGATGACTTGGGACTTGAACCCTTGGTATGGACACAGACTTGATACTTGACTTGGACTTGCGTACTGATGACCTCCTCTAGGAGAAAACACGTTTCCGTTAGCTCTTATAAATGCATCTGTACATGTCGACACGATACCGGAGGAGAAAATTGAGTAAAGCAGGCATGTCATGCCCAGCCTACCGATACACCACATTTATATTTGGGCACGTTAAAAAAGAGAATGTCACAAATAATTTCATCCTTGGAACTTTTAGTATAAAAAATCGAGTATATCGTCACACCGTAGATTATTTATGTAGGTTATTTGTTATTTGTGTAGGTTATTTGCAGTACTAAAATCAAAACGTAATGCTTTTAGTTGCGTCAGTTGCTATATCGTCTAATGATATTATATATAAAGATGGTCAATGTCGTCGTGTGATGTCACCAGAGGTAGACAAAGCATCTTTTAGTTGCGTCAGTGGCTACATCGTCTAATGATATTATATATAAAGGTGGTCAATGTCGTCGTGTGATGTCACCAGAGGTAGACAAAGCATCTTTTAGTTGCGTCAGTGGCTACATCGTCTAATGATATTATATATAAAGGTGGTCAATGTCGTCGTGTGATGTCACCAGAGGTAGACAAAGCATCTTTTAGTTGCGTCAGTGGCTACATCGTCTAATGATATTATATATAAAGGTGGTCAATGTCGTCGTGTGATGTCACCAGAGGTAGACAAAGCATATTTTAGTTGCGTCAGTGGCTACATCGTCTAATGATATTATATATAAAGGTGGTCAATGTCGTCGTGTGATGTCACCAGAGGTAGACAAAGCATCTTTTAGTTGCGTCAGTGGCTACATCGTCTAATGATATTATATATAAAGGTGGTCAATATCGTCGTATGATGTCACCAGAGGTAGAGAAAACATATTCTTTTTTCGCAGCATCACATTCTCATTCAGAATCTCATGAAACCACGAAAGCCGTGAAAACCTCATCTGTTGTACGTTTGGAATTTAAGAAATAGAACTGTTCCCTCAACGTCGTCGGCATCGGTGCTATGTCTCGCTGTTTGTTGCGGGACAAATGCGCAATCAATTACGCAGGCAAACCTGTTATGGGTGTGCCAAGGGTAGACTGTCACATATTAGTGCATTGGGGTGACAGACGACGCTGACGCTAACCATGGTTGGCGTCATAAAGAAATGAAACAATTAACAAACCTGTAAATTTTAAAACGGTGCAACGATTCCCACCACGCCCTTATGCATATGACGTGCTATAGCATTTTTCATGTGCATGATCTAAATTTGGCTTAGTCATTCAACAGTCTCCTATAAATCGTGGCAAGTAACGTCTGAAGGGTAAAGCGTTGACTTCAAGTTAGTTAAAACAGTTTTTCGTCCAAATTAATTTTGACTTCCAGGATGCATGCCGGATAGCTGCGAAAATAGTAATATACATTTTCTTCAAATCCAAAGACGGTAGTACTATTTGTGTGTACAACGTAGTGCTAGCAAACGAACAATGTCTATGTATGTGGTAACGTGGTGTGATATGTCAATGTCTTCCTTATCCACTAGCCAGCAAGATCATGGCGCTTTATATGAATAATTGTAAAGTCTTTGCTAAACCACTGTTGATTAGAAGAACATCTTTAGCTCATCACAGTTTGTATTGAGCGGTTCTCGTCAGTTCTCTCGTGAGGTTCGTAGAATCGACGAGTGACCAGTTCCTTGATATACTTATCTTACCACAGTCATATTTTGCAAGCCCTGTACGTATTACGTTGGACTGTTGCTTCTTTGATGTTTAATGTGGTTCATCAACTGAGCATCCACGTGCTTCTTCTGCAGATTCCTCTTCCTCCTATTTAGTATCTTTGTAGTAATTAAGTTGGTTTCTTTTCCCTCTTAGGACATGTTATTTGTTGTTTTATCTGTCCACTTTATAATTCTATAACGCCACTGTTTAGATTTAAAAACATCTTGTTGCTTCTAGGCACAGCAGTCATATATAATATCACATAGTTATTGAAAGATTGGTGAAACTTCTCGTCTTGACTTTTTGTTCACAACTGCCCGTCTTAATACTGGTCCATATACAATTATACCATTTGTGACATTTGGTTTGACGTACATTCAACGCATTGAATCGAAGATATAACAGCTCCATTGTACTGGTGTAACTCGAGTAATATGTTCATATCCATTAATCACATTCAACGCGATAATAACATGCTAATGTTTTGTTGCTGAAACGTAATGGTGTGTCATAATTATTCAGTCTTATTTATTGTTTCCCGTGATATACAGACTGTGGTTAACGTAATGTGTTTGAGAGACGCTGCCACACGTTACTGTTGGCTCAATATATATGTCTCTACGTGTTTCTCTCTCGGTGCTACTGTCTGTCTGTATGTTTGTTTGTCTCTCTGTCTGACTGTATGTTTTATGTGTTTTGTATGCACGTATGCACGTATGTATGTATGTATGTATTCATGTATGTATGTATGTTTGTATGTATGTATGTATGTATGTATGTATGTATGTATGTATGTATGTATGTATGTATGTATGTATGTATGTATGCATGCATGCATGCATGTATGTATGTACGTATGTATGTATGTATGTATGTATGTATGTATGTATGTATGTATGCATGCATGCATGTATGCATGCATGTATGTATGTATGTATGTATGTATGTATGTATGTATGTATGTATGTATGCATGCATGTATGTATGTATGTATGTACGTACGTATGTATGTATGTGTTACAGACAAGTGTGACAGACCTTGTGGGCTGTACGATTTCATAAAGGGTCCATTTTGCCTTTTTTGCTCTTTTTTCAAAACTTCACCTACCAATAAGAACGGCAGCTAATACCCATACGAATGTCATTAAAATCTAACCGTCAATGTGGCACCAAAACTTAAGACACTGAGCCGAAATGTGATTTTTCATTTCCTTTGGCAATTTTTTCCTCCTGCCTCACGAATCCAAAATGTTTAAAGTATCAACATATATAATCAGTATCAAGTTACATGTGAACCTCCATATATAAACTACGAAGATATAAAATATGAAACAGTTATGGATTAACCGATGTTTGTACCAAAGTATAAAAAGGAAATGAAAGTCAGTTGTGGTTAATAAAAGCTTCTGCCTCACGAATCCATTAATAACATTCGTAATTACAAATGTCAAGGTGATTATTGACATATACTTTATTATGAATATGAATTTTAGGTAAAGTATCCTCACAAAAGAATGAAACCTTTATAGTCACAATTTCGTCTCAGCAGGAAAATTTATTTCATGATTTCTTGCATGATTTCAGTATTTAAAAAAGTTACTATGCACCGCTTTGTAACACACTAACAGGAACACGAATTAAACACCCAGTGGGACTTGTATTAAATGACTCCTACATCGACTTGGAAAGCAGGCACAGGAAAGGCAGGAAACACAAGTACAAGTGTTCAAAAATGATGTCGGGGAGCAGTTTATGACCTTCATATGAAAAAGGGCTCGGCAGCTGGACCAACAACTTGCAAACGTTGTCTTCCACCTGAAAAGTTGCCTGTCCGAACACCTTTTAAGAATTTTTTTTAACTGTCAAACATGACAACATATAACAACCAATATATTTGCAAATAAGATTATAATTCCACTACATGTTACGTGCGTGAGAATGTGTGAGAAATGTCTCACGGACATCCACAAGTTAGAATGCCATTCGACGTTTCAGTGTACCATCTGACTTCCTACCTACATGCACAGTACTAGGCGAGTCGGACAGTTGCGCACAGGCACACGCATCGTGCACAACTCAGCCGGGTCGGCCGCCAGTCGGATTCAAACTTCCAAGTCAAGAAACAAACACCGTGTCACTGAATCAGTCTAACGTACAAGTAAAGATATATCAACGATCTGATCTATGAAGAACACACTATGAAGAAAAAAACATTTGTTGGTAAGCCAAGTTCGGAATACAATACCACAATGCGTATGAAGAGGTACCAGTTGTGGACTTCGTCGTACGTCACGCTATATTATGTGTTATCGTAAAATATTTAATTGATGTGCAGTGTGCGTTAATACTACACACATTAATTGTACTACAAAAACTAATACAAATCACACAACGCACGCACGCACGCACGCACACATAACAGGAATTTCCAATCTTGCTACGTGTGGTTGCATGACGTACGTCTCCGTAATGTGGTACCGTAATCTAATGACATAGCTAATTACTATACCGACTTTAAAACATTGAATGATACTCGCCCATGCTAACACGCACAGCATGTATTTATTTTCATGTACCGTGGTGTCACATACTTAGGTATACATGCATGCTGATACAGTCTATCTGTCATTAAACGCATCATAAGTTTCTTTAGAATATCGAATAGCGACTGTTTCGTATTCATTACCAAATGAACTGGCGCTGAGAAGCATCGAGACGCAACCCAATCCCGTTACAGCCCCGTCTTTATAGCAGTAACGGTATATCAACTCACCTGACCAATCGTCCACTTGATTAATGACGCAATTTTAGCCGAATGCCGAAGAGACGCATTGAAAGGTGTACTGTAACGACTATACTACGATTGACTGTTGCCGGAGGTGTGGCGATTGTGTTTCATCGACGTAAACACCGAGGTATCCCCGCAGGTGGCAGCGTCATATTGCGACGGTCGACAGCTCAGATCCTCCTCGCGTGTCATAAATATCGATACACCGGGGATCGCGACAGCGGTTTTGTTTCGCTCGCAGATTTATGCAACCCGGGCGCGGCCGTAGACTGTCATCGTTTAACAGTCTCGGCGATGTTGTTCATCAGACTATGACAGCGGCGGACATTCATTGTGCTTGTTCGGCTGGAAGTCAATGTATTCTCGGATTGCCGCGACAGGTGTTGGGTCCCTGGGGCACGAACCCCACATACTGTGAGACACCGAGACTGCGCGACAAGGGGCAGTAGTGTGTGCAGCTGGTTATATGGTGTGTGTGTGTGTGTGTGTGTGTGTGTGTGTGTGTGTGTGTGTGTGTGTGTGTGTGTGTGTGTGTGTGTGTGTGTGTGTGTGTGTGTGTGTGTGTGTGTGTGTGTGTGTGTGTGTGTGTGTGTGTGTGTGTGTGTGTGTGTGTGTGTGTGTGTGTGTGTGTGTGTGTGTGTGTGTGTGTGTGTGTGTGTGTGTGTGTGTGTGTGTGTGTGTGTGTGTGTGTGTGTGTGTGTGTGTGTGTGTGTGTGTGTGTGTGTGTGTGTGTGTGTGTGTGTGTGTGTGTGTGTGTGTGTGTGTGTGTGTGTGTGTGTGTGTGTGTGTGTGTGTGTGTGTGTGTGTGTGTGTGTGTGTGTGTGTGTGTGTGTGTGTGTGTGTGTGTGTGTGTGTGTGTGTGTGTGTGTGTGTGTGTGTGTGTGTGTGTGTGTGTGTGTGTGTGTGTGTGTGTGTGTGTGTGTGTGTGTGTGTGTGTGTGTGAGTCTGACTGACACATGCAAACACCAAACAAACAAACACACACACACGCACACACAAACGCACGCACGCACTCACGCATTCACATACACACACATTCACATGTTTGAGAGTGTTTGGCGTTTGTGTGTGTCAGTGCGTGTGTGTGTGTTTGAGAGTGTTTGGTGTTTGTGTGTGTCAGTACGTGTGTGTGTTTTAGAGTGTTTGGTGTTTGTGTGTGTCAGTACATGTGTGTGTTTGACAGTGTTTGGTGTTTGTGTGTGTCAGTGCGTGTGTGTGTTTGACAGTGTTTGGTGTTTGTGTGTATGTGTCAGTGCGTGTGTGTGTTTGACAGTGTTTGGTGTTTGTGTGTGTCAGTGTGTGTGTGTTTGACAGTGTTTTGTGTTTGTGTGTGTCAGTGCGTGTGTGTGTTTGACAGTGTTTGGTGTTTGTGTGTGTCAGTACTTGTGTGTGTTTGACAGTGTTTGGTGTTTGTGTGTGTCAGTGCGTGTGTGTGTTTGACAGTGTTTGGTGTTTGTGTGTGTCAGTGCGTGTGTGTGTTTGACAGTGTTTGGTGTTTGTGTGTGTCAGTGCGTGTGTGTGTTTGACAGTGTTTGGTGTTTATGTGTGTCAGTACGTGTGTGTGTTTGACAGTGTTTGGTGTTTGTGTGTGTCAGTACGTGTGTGTGTTTGACAGTGTTTGGTGTTTGTGTGTGTCAGTACTTGTGTGTGTTTGACAGTGTTTGGTGTTTGTGTGTGTCAGTGCGTGTGTGTGTTTGACAGTGTTTGGTGTTTGTGTGTGTCAGTGCGTGTGTGTGTTTGACAGTGTTTGGTGTTTGTGTGTGTCAGTGCGTGTGTGTGTTTGACAGTGTTTGGTGTTTATGTGTGTCAGTACGTGTGTGTGTTTGACAGTGTTTGGTGTTTGTGTGTGTCAGTACGTGTGTGTGTTTGACAGTGTTTGGTGTTTGTGTGTGTCAGTGCGTGTGTGTGTTTGACAGTATTTGGTATTTGTGTGTGTCAGTGCGTGTGTGTGTTTGACAGTGTTTGGTGTTTGTGTGTGTCAGTACGTGTGTGTGTTTGACAATGTTTGGTGTTTGTGTGTGTCAGTGCGTGTGTGTGTTTGACAGTGTTTGGTGTTTGTGTGTGTCAGTGCGTGTGTGTGTTTGACAGTGTTTGGTGTTTGTGTGTGTAAGTGCGTGTGTGTGGTTGACAGTGTTTGGTGTTTGTGTGTGTGTCAGTACGTGTGTGTGTTTGACAGTGTTTGGTGTTTGTGTGTGTCAGTACGTGTGTGTGTGTTTGAGAGTGTTTGGTGTTTGTGTGTGTCAGTACGTGTGTGTGTTTGACAGTGTTTGGTGTTTGTGTGTGTCAGTGCGTGTGTGTGTTTGACAGTGTTTGGTGTTTGTGTGTGTGTCAGTACGTGTGCGTGTTTGACAGTGTTTGGTGTTTGTGTGTGTGTCAGTACGTGTGCGTGTTTGACAGTGTTTGGTGTTTGTGTGTGTCAGTACGTGGGTGTGTTTGAGAGTGTTTGGTGTTTGTGTGTGTCAGTACGTGTGTGTGTTTGACAGTGTTTGGTGTTTGTGTGTGTCAGTGCGTGTGTGTGTTTGACAGTGTTTGGTGTTTGTGTGTGTCAGTGCGTGTGTGTGTTTGACAGTGTTTGGTGTTTGTGTGTGTCAGTGCGTATGTGTGGTTGACAGTGTTTGGTGTTTGTGTGTGTGTCAGTACGTGTGTGTGTTTGACAGTGTTTGGTGTTTGTGTGTGTCAGTACGTGGGTGTGTTTGAGAGTGTTTGGTGTTTGTGCGTGTCAGTACGTGTGTGTGTTTGACAGTGTTTGGTGTTTGTGTGTGTCAGTGCGTGTGTGTGTTTGACAGTGTTTGGTGTTTGTGTGTGTCAGTACGTGTGTGTGTTTGACAGTGTTTGGTGTTTGTGTGTGTCAGTACGTGTGTGTGTTTGACAGTGTTTGGTGTTTGTGTGTGTCAGTACGTGTGTGTGTGTGTGTGTGCGTGCGTGCGTGCGTGCGTGCGTGCGTGTGTGTGTGTGTGTGTGTGTGTGTGTGTGTGTGTGTGTGTTTGAGAGTGTTTGGTATTTGTGTGTGTCAGTACGTGTGTGTGTTTGACAGTGTTTTGTGTTTGTGTGTGTCAGTGCGTGTGTGTGTTTGACAGTGTTACTATATGCTTTCCACCGATCACTCTGCCTGTTATCTCAAAGCCAGTCGCCGTAGCGGTGAACCGACTCTGACGACGCGCCGTGTGTAACCGCGGAATGTCACACCGAACACGATACCCGAGATGGCAGCCGTTATCTCTATATATCCCTACAAAAATGCATTCCCCTGTTGGGAGCCGTTCAAAATTGTAGACATTTACCCGTTCTTACAAAGCGAACTAGTTCTCATTCCCCACCCCCTCCGAATTAGTGCTATAAAATGTTTATAATTTTATAATTTTGCAGTTTGAAAAATATATCGATGTAACAACGTCATGACACTGAGAATAACTGACACACACACACGCACACGCACTCGCGCACACGCACGCGCACGCGAACACGCACACACACACCCTCACGCACACGCACACGCAAACACACCCACACGCACACGCAAACACACACACACACACACAGTGTGTATAACCATAGTGAATAGTGACAATGCTACGTTTACAAACATTTATCTCCTAAAGATTTCTGGTTTTTTTTTATCTAACAACCTAATGGTGTCATATTCCTAATTATCTTCCACGAAGTTGTGACATTCCAAGCTGTCGTACTGTATTACATCGCCGCGCCGATTAAAAAACAATATTGGTTCCGTATCTGTTCACCACGCGGCGCTGCAAGACGCAACAGCGATCATATTTTGCATGCGACCGACATAAAAAACGTGTACGCTGACGTTGACCCCCTCTCCCCCTTAGTACATAAGATTTTTCATGTGTGTAAAGATAAATAATAAATTAACATTTTGACATTTTTACTGAAAACTCACTGTGGTAAAAATATGGGGTTTGATAACAATTGAAAATATTTTGTTATGAAATATGATCAGGATAGTCTTGGAGAATCTGCTTAATGAAGTCGAAAAACTGCTTTGAATTTGAAGATTTGACGGTGCTTGTGTGTGGACGCCTTTATCGTTTTGAAAGGGGTAATTTCAAAAAGGAATAAGTTCACATTTAGAGCATCGTGGGGCATAGCTCCCTGGGTAACAATTGTCCCACAATTACTGGTTCTGTTGAACTATGTGTCGGTAACTGTACTGAGCATTTGATGGGCAAATTTGACCCCCTCCCCCTTTAGTACAGTTTGCACGAATGTGTAAATGTCGACAATTGTGAACGGCCCCTTAGTCAGCCGCCGCATTCCCAACGAACACTGCACGGCGCCAGGACCTGCCTACGCTTCGGTCAATGTTTGCATTTGGTCCGCTTGATTGCAAGCACTGCTAAAAAAATTAAGAATGTCCAGTCAGCATCAGATCATCTTTATGTGCATCGTCAGTGTGCAAGTAGCAGACTAGTTGGCAAGTCACAAACTGGCAAGTCAAGTCTCAAGTCAATGACCTGCCAGTCTTAAGTCCAAGTCTCGAGTCGTATCTCTGAATTCCAAGTCAAGTCCCAAGTCACCAGGTTTCAATAATCGCCGAAATTGTTGTGGTTTCTCACGGTGATATTAAAGGGAACTTTAGGCGGATGTTGCCCCGCTACAACATTAGGCGGATGTTGCCCCGCCACAACATTAGGCGCATTTTGCCCCGCCACAACATTAGGTGGGTGTTTCCCCGCCACAACATTAGGCGGATGTTGCCTCGCCACAACATTAGGCGGATGTTGCCTCGCCACATCATTATGCGGATGTTGCCCCGCCACAACATTAGGTGGATGTTGCCTCGCCACAACATTAGGCGGATGTTGCCCAGCCACAACATTAGGCGGATGTTGCCTCGCCACAACATTAGGCGGATGTTGCCTCGCCACAACATTAGGCGGATGTTGCCTCGCCACATCATTAGGCGGATGTTGTCCCGCCACAACATTAGGCGGATGTTGTCCCGCCACAACATTAGGCGGAAGTTGCCCCGCCACAACATTAGGCGGATGTTGCCCCGCCACAACATTTGGTGGATGTTGCCCCGCCACAACATTAGGCGGATGTTGCCCCGCCACAACATTAGGTGGATGTTGCCCCGCCACAACATTAGGTGGATGTTGCCCAGCCACAACATTAGGTGGATGTTGCCCCGCCACAACATTAGGTGGATGTTGCCCAGCCACATCATTAGGCGGATGTTGCCCCGCCACAACATTAGGCGGATGTTGCCCCGCCACAACATTAGGCGGATGTTGCCCCGCCACAACATTAGGTGGATGGTGATGATGATGATGATGATGATGGTGATGATGGTGATGATGATGATGGTGAAATTTGTATAATACTGACAACATTCAGGGTGTAGGGGACTCGTTTTTACGTTCATTTCTCCATTCCAAATACGGCGTAATTGTTTAGTCTTCGTGTGCTCGGAGGTTTATTTCGCCATCAATCCACTTATACCTAATGTTCAACAGGCACATCACCGAGCTGGTATAAAGAAAAAACAATCGCATTTCTCAGGTCGTAGTACAAGCCTTTTTACAGCCACATAATCGTAGAAATTCAATGTAGTCTTCAGATTAAACACCTTCCAGGTGACTAGGTTGAGCTCTTATCTTTATTCTATGTCATAATTGTCAGACTACAGAAACATGGGCGGATCCAGACCTTGAAAACGGAGAGGGTGCCTAGTTTCTCACAATGCACACCAAGTGGCAGGACTCTTCTAGTTATCAAAATTTCTACACGATATATTTGCACGCACGCGCGCACGCACGCACGCACGCACGCACGCATGCACGCACGCACGCACGCACGCACAAAAAGTAGCCCTCCCATAAGGTTACTCCTGCGAATATGTAACAACTTTATAAGAAGGGCGGCCTCTCGTGAGGTGGCAATTGTCACGGGAAAGCCTCATTTGCTGCAAGGCAAACTGGATTCTGGTGAAGGGGGCCTTTTTGTGATAGGGACTATACACGAGGGACCACTGTATACTCTATATAAACTACAGTATATTGTGCATAGGAAATATAAGCCAAATAGCACGAACACACCTCCTGTGTATCACAACGATAACATGTCATCACGTCCTGCAAATATCCATCAGCTTGAAGCGACTGGCGTCAGACACCGACTCTGTCATCGTGTTTTGGCGCTTCCCTTGCCACTTTGGGGAGAAATTAAAAAGTTCACCATTGCTATTACTTGTGAAATCACGGAGACAGAGCTCTGTCGCTAGAGGTGGCTGACCACCCTGCAATCAAGCTATCTGCGTATCTGTCTGCATATCATTGTTAGGACAACGATTAATTCAACACAACAGTTATGTTGTCGATAAAAACTACGCCCACAATGCCAACAGTAAACACACACGATACATTTAATTTTAAGAGAATGTTACTAAAAACCGACACCACCATAAATTAAGCACTATACATTTGGCGCACCATAAGCGGGATAACTTTTTGTTCGGAGTGTGATTTCGAGATAGCAAAACCTCAATTTCTGTCCGCCGCCGCGCCGATTAAAAAACAATATTGGTTCCGTATATGTTCACCACGCGGCGCTGCAAGACGCAACAGCGATCATATTTTGCATGCGACCGACATAAAAAAAACGTGTACGCTGACCTTGACCCCCTCTCCCCCTTAGTACATAAGATTTTTCATGTGTGTAAAGATAAATAATAAATTAAAATTTTTACATTTTTACTGAAAACTCACTGTGGTAAAACATATGGGGTTTGATAACAATTGAAAATATTTTGTTATGAAATATGATCAGGATAGTCTTGGAGAATCTGCTTAATGAAGTCGAAAAACTGCTTTGAATTTGAAGATTTGACGGTGCTTGTGTGTGGACGCCTTTATCGTTTTGAAAGGGGTAATTTCAAAAAGGAATAAGTTCACATTTAGAGCATCGTGGGGCATAGCTCCCAAGTTAACAAGTGTCCCCTCAATGACTGGTTCTGTTGAACTATGTGTCGGTAACTGTACTGAGCATACGATGGGCAAATCTGAGATAATTTGTTCGTAAAATAACATAGTTATATAATTAATTCCGCATAAGAACCAGATTTGGGCGCTTTGCTCTAGGGGCGGACAAAGCGGCCAGGATTTGCATATTATGATTTCTTTATTTGAATATTTTACTCATATATCGCCCGCAGCCGATATATTGATATCATTACTATTGTGTGTATTCACTTCTTTCATATCAGTTCCATTTGGCTACGGTATATAGTCCCACTTCGGCATCGACGATTTATATAAATACGAACAGCCTACGGCGTGTTTTACTTCTGTTGTAACTGTACTGTAACTAGACGGCCATGATGATATGCTGCTCAATCTGGATATCTCAAAATTCTTATTTTCGAGCCTTGTGGCTAGACTGATATGGGTAGCAATGTTATGGACCAGGGCGCAATGCACCACCCTACTCAATATACTCTGTATACAATCGCTCGAGCATTATTTATTTTTGTCTTTGATCTCCTTAATTGATTAATACCTATCTTTCATATAAACGGGCGAATTCCAACATACCATGAGAAAGCTGGGATGTAATTAAGTTCTATAGAACGCAACACTTCAGTTTTAACGGCCCCACAAGATTCATATGTCTGTTCAGGAGATATATAAATCATGTTATTCAATGGCGTAGTTGCAATGATATATTTGTCCAATGAATACCAGTCGTCCTGTACAATCAGATCTGTTCAGCTACGTTGGAGCTTTTGATGTTGACCTGGCCACTCCTGTTGCGCTCAAAGGTCACACTTGGCCACAATCTTGCAGTTAAGCACCTTCCAACCGAGATAACTGCGGCGTCTCACCAAACAGTCAATCAATCAATCTTGGGTATCCCACGCGGAATCCGTTGTTCGTTGTTTCTTGGGTATACCATATATTTATAAGGTATACGTTCAATTTAAGCACTATAAAAATACATAGAAAACGACATTATAAATGTTTTGAGACGCTCCCCATTCCTAGGTGTTAGATCACACATATAATTGCTGTTACTTCTTTACTATTAGCAATCGTTCTTGTATATTTCAGCGAGTATCTTCGTACTGGCACTGTGTGCATAGACTGCGACTGCGACTGCGACTGCGACTGCGACTGCGACTGCGACTGCGACTGCGACTGCGACTGCGACTGCGACTGCGACTGCGACTGCGACTGCGACTGCGACTGCGACTGCGACTGCGACTGCGACTGCGACTGCGACTGCGACTGCGAAGACGACGACGACGACTACAATTGCGTCGACGATGGTGACGATGACTACGGCGACGACTAAGACCGGCATACACGTCACGACGTGACTCGTCTTCGACAAGTTTTAGTGTCATAGAATATCAAACATCCTTGAATTATTCTCTCAAGAAACTGTTTATTCGATCCGAATATTTCGACCGCATCCCGCGGTTGTTACAACCAGTAATGTAATAATCGACCGGTAATGTAATAAATCGACAGGTAATGTAATAATCGACCGGTAATGTAATAAATCTACCGGTGATGTAATAATCGACTGGTAATGTAATACATCGACCGGTAATGTACTACATCGACAAGTAATGTAATAATCGACCGGTAATGTAATAAATCGACCAGTAATGTAATAAAAACGATGATGACAATCATTATGATGATGGTGATATTAATAACGATGATGTAGAAGGTGATGATGATGATGATGACGATTATGATGATGATAATGATGATGAAGACGATAAAGACAACAAATGAAAGAGGCAATCTACACTCAATTAAGGGATCATCTCAAACAATTATTTAAGGGATCATTAAAATGCTTTAAAAATAAATACCTGATTATCATTTCATCAAATTAAGGGGCGATATCAAGCAACTTAGGGGAAATCTTAAAATGCAATGTGATATTATATTAGAATCTTAAGTTTAATAATAAAATAATAAAATAACGGATCAGTTAAGGGTTTATCTCCAAAATTAAAGTTAAGGGCAATGTCAGTCAACTAAGATGTTCATCTAAACGATCAAAGGGCACCTAAAATATTTTTAAATATAACTAAAATTAAAGGATTTTATCAACAACAAGTTCAAGGGTCATTTGAAAAATAGTCATTAAGGGGTCATTTAGTAATGAACTAGCTGATCATATCAACATATTATGGGGTCATCTCATAAAATCAAGATCGTCTCGAAATAAGTTAAATAAATTACGGGGTCATCTCCTAAAATGAATGGGTCTTCTCAAAAAAGTTAAAGATCGTCACAGAATATGCAAGGAGTAATTAACAATGAACTAGCTGATCGTCTCAACAAATTAAGGGATCATCTAAACAATTAAGTGCGTCTTCTCAAAGAAGTTCAGGGATCATATTTAAAAGTGTAAGTATTCATTACAAATGAACCAGCTGATCTTCTCAAAAATTACGGTATTATTTCATAAAATAATGGGTTCTTCCCAAACCAGACAAAGGTTTATTTAAAAAAGCAGGGATAATTAAAAACTGATCTAGCTGATCGTTATGAAAAGAAGCGGTCACTTCTTATAATTAAAGGAAATCTAAACATGTAAGGATTCATAGCAAAACACAAACTTAAGGGGTCATCAAACAAATTATGGGGACACATCGAAAATCTAAGGGGTTATCTCAAATAAATTATACCGGTTTAAAAAATAAATTCAGGAATCATTTTTAAAATGCAAGGGTCATTTAACAAAGTAACTAGCTTATCATCTGAAAGGTTAAGGGGTCATCTTATATAATTAAAGGGTTATCTCAAAATAAAAATGTAACAAATTTAAGGGGCCATCAAAACATTAAGGTGTCATCTAAAAATTGTAATAAGAGGGTCATTTAAAAAATCAGCCTCTTACTTTACGTTTTGAGGTGATCGCTTTTTAAGTGAAAGATACAATTTAGTTTTGGTGATGACCTCTTTATGTCGTAAATTTTTTAATTACCCCTTAATTTTATATTTTGCTTGATTATCCCTTAAATGGAAAGAAAAATATATTTGTTTAGCTATGCAGCTAGAAGAATGAATACAAACGAACCGTTTGAAACTACAATAAACAATATGACGCCAGTAGTTTATTAGGAAAAGATTGTTGAACACACAGCAACCATATTTCATGGGCCGCGCCATTGCTGTCGATAAACCTACGTAGTTCCTGCTTATTTAAAATTTTCAACATTTCCGATAGATATCGCTTTTTCTTTTTAATTACTATTAAAAATGTTTAAATGACCCCTTACCTTTTTTGAGAAACCCCTTTATTTTATGAGATAATCACTTAATGTTTTGAGATGATCCCTTAATGTGTTGAGACGATCACACAGTTCTTTGTAATGAACACATCTATTTAAAAAAAAGATCGATTAACCTTGATGAGTAGATCCCTTTTCATGAGATGACCCTTTAATGTTTTAAGATGATCTTTTAATTTATTGAGACGTTCAGTATATCTTTTTAATGAACATTTACATTTATTGTGAAATGACACCTTAACTTTTTTTAAGAATGCCGTTTTATTTTACGGGAAGACCCCTTAATGTTTTAAGATGATCCCTGAATGCGTTAAGACGACCAGCCAGTTCTTCTTAATATACACTACTACTTTAAAAATTATAATTTAACTTGTTTGAAAAAAAACTTTATTTTATTCGATTAACCTTTAATATTTTAAGATTATGTTTTAATTTATTTAAACTATCAGCTAATTATATTTTATGAATATCTACGTTTTCAAATGATCCTTTAACTTTTTTGAAGATTCCTTTCTTGTATGATGTTTTAAGATGACTCCTTAATTTATTGAGACGATCAGCTAATTTATCAATAATGACCGCTTTCATGTTTTGTGATCTCATAGCTTTTTTGAGAATCCCCATTATTTTGTATGAGTTGAACCCATATTTTTCAGACAATCAGCTACATCAGTTTTTAAATGATCCCTTACAGTTTTTGAAATCATCCTTTATTTTTCTAGAAGACTAATTTATTTACTAGACGACCCATTATTGTTTTGAGATGATCCATCCGTCACGTTATCGTGACGATCAGTTTATTAATTTTTGATAAATCACCTCTTACAATTTTGTTTATGATATGAAACCTTAGTACACTCTGTAGTTTGTTTTACAAAAAAATCTGAAGTTTGCATTTTGATGATTCGTTGTATTTGTATTTTGATATGACCCTTTATTATATGACATTATTTGTTGAGATGATCAGCTAGTTGATTTTTTTAATGATCCCTTACATGTTTTGACATGTTCCCTTCACTTTATTGGAATACCTCTTAATTTTAAGATGTGACACCTTAATTTGTTTGAGACGATCAGCTAGTTATTTTGTTTAAATGATACCTTACATTTGAGATGAACGTTAACTTTTTTAAAGGACCCTTTCCTTTTTGTCTTCCCTGCTGCCCTGCTTGATTCGAAACATCGTTTGCCCACATCAATTATTATAATTGCCGCATGCTATCTAGGAGGATATATAAACAGCAATCCATATGTCCTCCCAGAAAATAAGCCACTGAATCTTTCTGATAATTTTATTTTAAATATACTTTAGTAAACGTCGAGTGGGCTAGCTATGATAATAATAATAATAATAATAGACTTCTATGGCGCCTATATCCTCAGGAACCTGAGCTCAGAGGCGCAACAAAACAGAATCAGTAGGCGTAATCGTAAACAAGGACGTGCAAAAGTCAGTATCAGAACGAGGGACAACCGAACATTTATGGTGGGAATGCAATTTGGAATAGATATGTCTTGAGTTTTTGACGGAAAATAGCAATAGTTTCGGATGTTTTCAAAGCGATAGGGAGTTCATTCCAGACCCTAGGCGCAGCGACAGAGAAAGCACGTTTACCCAAGTTAAGTTTTGTTTTAGGTACAATAAGTTGTTGTGAAACTGATGATCTTAGCTGCCTAGGGATATTTGAAAGATGCAGGAGACTAGCCAAGTAGAATGGTTGTTGTGTAGATAGAGCACGATATGCAAGAGTGGACAGCTTAAAATTAATTCGATAAGAAACTGGAAGCCAGTGTAACTGTTTAAGTAGTGGTAGTGACGGTGAAAACCGAGGCGCCCTGAGAACCACACGTGCCAGACAATTTTGTACTCGTTGGAGTTTAGCCAAGTCTCTTTTAGCAATGTTGTTTAGTAGTGAATTGCAATAGTCAAGACGGCTGCTAATTAGTGCCGTTGATATTGTTTTAGCAGTAGATGTAGATATGTGACGCCGAATTCGACGAAGATCACGAATATGATAGAAACAGGATTTACATACTTGAGAGATATGCTGGCGAAAGTTGAAATCACTGTCAAAGATAACACCTAGATTACGAACAGTATCTGATGGGAATGTATCACTGCCAAGCAGTTTAACAGGAAAATGGTTGATGACTTTATTTCGTTGTTGTTTAGTGCCAATAATAATAAGGTCTGTTTTATCTGGATTAAGCTTTAGCTTACTTGATTCCATCCACGACAATATATCAGTAAGGCAATCACTAAAAGTCGAAAGAGATTCTTGTACATTTGATTGTGAAAGTGATATGTAAACCTGTGTGTCATCAGCATAAAGGTGATGACTGAGATTACGATTAGCAATAACTTGGCTGAGCGATGTAGTATATAAGCTGAACAGAACAGGGCCAAGGACGGATCCTTGTGGCACTCCAAATGGTAGATGTTGTGGGCTAGATAATGTGCCAGATATGTTAATACTTTGATATCTGTCTGATAAAAATGATTTGAACCACCGAAGAGCTGGGCCAGAAATTCCAAAATATCTATGGAGGCGTTGTAAAAGGATTGAATGATCAATTGTATCGAAAGCAGCTGACTGATCGAGTAAAGTGAGTGCTGTGACTTTGCCATTGTCCATGTTATCAACTATATCATTGTGTATCTTGAGAAGAGCTGTTTCGGTAGAATGGAATCGTTTATATGCAGACTGTAGATCATTTGATAAGTGATGGTTGTAAATATGTTCATGAAGGCGATTAGCAACTACTTTTTCCAATATTTTTGACAGAAAACTGAGATTAGAGATAGGACGATAATTCCTTAGGTCATCTTTGCACAAAGTTTGTTTTTTAATAAGAGGATTTACAAGAGCTTGTTTGAAATCCTGTGGAACAACTCCACTCTGCATTGAAAGGTTTATGATAGTAGTAATGGGAAAGATGAGTTGATTGATACAGCTTTTTAGTAGAAGTGTTGGAAATGGGTCAAGATCACACGATTTGTTAGGATATTTTTTAATAATGATGAGAACTTCATTAGTAGTTGCAGGTGTGAAACTCTGTAGTGTTTTTTCAGAAAGTGGCGGTTCAGGGAAATCATAGTCATTATTATTAATGACAAAATTTGATCGAATACGAGCAATCTTATCTGTAAAGTATTTTGAAAAAGAACAACACAATGTATCCAATGAAGAATGTTCAGGCAGTGCTTTTAATTTCTGCCGATGTAGAATTTTGTTAACAGATTTCCACATCTGCCGAGGGTTTTCAGAATTTGTTGTGATAAAATGTGTATAGTAATCAGACTTTGCTTTTGACATCATGTGATTACATATATGTAGCTGTTTAGTATAACGGGATCGATCAATTGGAGAACGAGTTCGTCGCCAAATTCTTTCAAAATATCGACGACGACGTTTTGCTACAATTATATCATTTGACATCCATGGTGATGGAGGGCGAACTTGTACACGTTTGGTTTGTTTCGGAGCATGTTTATCCAGAAGTTTACTTAATGTTTCATTGTACTGATTAACAAGCTCGCATAGTGTAGATTTAGGTTTGATCAAAAGATCAGAATTTGCTAGATCCTCATGAAGGGTATTTATGTTAATTTTATTTATTGGTCGAAATGTGATAATTTTTTTTCTAGATCTTGAACCAACTTGCAACCACAAATCGATAATGACACAAAGGTGATCTGATAATGAACATGAGGATGTTGAGGAGGAGGAGCAGGACGATGAGGCTGATGAGGATGATGTAGTTTTCTTCATCATCGTAATAATTATCATCCTCATAATAATCATCACTAAGATAAACCCTTAATTATCTTTATCTTTCTCATCCTATTCATCATCATCAATATTACAATTTATCATCATCGTCATCATAATCATCTTCATCGTTTTTTTTTTACATTACCGGTCGAATTATTACATTACCGGTCGATTGTTACAACGGTAATGTAATACATCGACCGGTAATGCAATAATCAACCGGTGATGTCATAATTCGACCGGTAATGTAATAAAAACGATGAAGATGATTATGTTGACGATGATGATAAATTTTAATGATGATGATGAATAGGACAAGGAAAATGAAGATAATTATGGGTTTATCTTAGTGATGATGCTTATGAGGATGATAATTATTACGATGATGAAGACAACTACGTCATCCTCAGCAGACTCATCATCCTGCCCCTCCACCTCCTCCTCGAGATCCTCATGTTCACCCTGATCATGGCTAGCCATGCTGTTTTTAGCCTTGGCGTCGTTCCCCTAAATAAATGTACTTTTTGCCCACTTCAAGGGGTGATTTCGGGGGCAATCAACCACCCCAGACCAGACAGCAACTCATTTTTTAACAGAATACATGTTACCAGGCAAACTAAAGAGTTAGAAGCGCCACTATGCGGACAAACATTTTGATGGATCCATCAATTAGCGTGACGCGTTGCGCCATCTTACTCAACTGAGATTGAAAATCACATATCCTACAGCTATTGGAAAAAGAGTATTGTGGCAAGACGTGTTTATATACCAACGCTGTTGACGGAAGAAACAACGGTTTGCCTATATATCGCTTAATAACGTGCAAATGAAAATATAATTTATCTGGTTCATTTGTAATGACTAGTTACACTATTTAATATAATCCCTGAACTTCTTTGAGAAGACGCACTTAATTTTTGAGATGATGCCTTAATTTGTTCACTTGTTAATTACTTTTTACATATTTTGTGACGGTCCCTTAATCTTTTTGAGAAGACCCATTCATTTTATAAGATGACCCCTTAATCTATTAAAAAAATTTAGAGACGATCACTTGATTTTATGAGATGACCCCATGATATGTCTTCGTCGTCATAATCGTAATAATGATCACACTGATTATCATCATCTTCGTCATTATCATCATCATTATCATCAGCATCATCATCATCATGGGCCCCTCCCTGTTCAGGGCCTCCTCCGATTACTCCTCCAATTCCACTGCCTCCTCCTTGTCCAGGGCCTCCGCCCAGTCCAGGGCCGACTACATCAGCAGGGTCTCCGGCCTGTGTGTGTGTGTGTGTGTGTGCGCGCGCGCGAGCGCGTTGCGTGTATGTGTGGGTGCTTGCGTGCGTGTCTTCGTGTGCGTGTGCGTGTGCGTGTGCGTGTGCGTGTGCGTGTGCGTGTGCGTGTGCGTGTGCGTGTGCGTGTGCGTGTGCGTGTGCGTGTGCGTGTGCGTGTGCGTGTGCGTGTGCGTGTGCGTGTGCGTGTGCGTGTGCGTGTGCGTGTGCGTGTGCGTGTGCGTGTGCGTGTGCGTGTGCGTGTGCGTGTGCGTGTGCGTGTGCGTGCGTGCGTGCGTGCGTGCGTGTGTGTGTGTGTGTGTGTGTGTGTGTGCGAGCGCGCACGTGTGTTTTGATTAGACAATTAGTAGAATATGAATGTATGTATGTATGTATGTATGTATGTATGTATGTATGTATGTATGTATGTATGTATGTATGTATGTATGTATGAATGTATATGCATGTATGTGTCTGCTAGGTGTCTGCTAGCCAGAACTTGTCTTAGTATCAGTAAATGCATGAAAATGCGGCTGTTTATTTAGAATAGTTAGATATACCTTTGTAAAAACCGTAGACAATGTAAGGTATATCAGGTTATGCGTGAGATCATGTTTAGGTAACGAGTCGCTAATTTTCAAATAAACTGGGAAAGCATCAGTGTCTCCGTCTCGTGTCCTAAGTACACACTATAGAACGGAATGCATATAGGCAGTTCATAAGTTACCGGATATAAGTTTGTATGCGTGCCCTCGTGCCCTCGTGCCCTCGTGCCCAGTGGGATGGTTCGTACATTAATACAATTTCAAAATCCCCCGGTGTGGGGATATTACGTATGAACCTATGTGAACCTTTGAAGATTACGTAACTCGGGACAATGGAGTTCGTATTTACGCCAAACCTTCACAAACGTTCCTTCGTATGGTATGAACTGGCTATGATTGTTGGGTTTCACAGAACGAAGTCCATGCCTATCATCCAGGCCCGATGCTACCGCCTAGCACATCAGAGCCAAGACAGCCGCATGTGACGCGTTCGACGTCGAACTCCAACCCAGCGGGACAATTGTAGATGGCATTGGGTACAGCCTTGCGTCGGGACTGTCGTGGGTTGCCGGCAATAGACAGAGGTGGATATGTGAACGGATATTCTTCGCGCAGTAATTGCACTGTGACTGAGTTCTTCTCAAAGAAATCGATTTTGGCGATGGAATGAACCGGTCTGCCATTGGTTGAAGTGTAATACGCTTTGAGCAGTCCCAAGAATTGGACAAGGCGCCATATAAGAACGTATATTTTATATACTATTGATTTTAGCAAGAATGTCCCATTTTCGTGCGTACTTGGTATTGAACTGGGACGAAATTGCCACAAATACCTATGTTTAAATATGCTAATGAACTTGCATAATAGGAATACACTATTGTACTTGAATAATACTACTACTAATAATAAATATGTATATGGTAACAAACGCAACATACGCATCTGTAAAATACACTATTGTATTTTGAAAATATAAGCACACACGCACGCGCGCATGCACACACACACACACAAATCAACCGCCGCACCCGTCACGGCCTCCTGGAAACACCCGCATGGGAAAAAATATGAAACTGCTGCCTCATGAGAAAGACACAAATGTGGCAGTTAGCGTCGATTGGAACTTACTATCACCCACGGATGTTACGCAAGTGTCAGCCACCGTCATACGCTCCGGGAAACATCCGCACGGAAAGAAATCGAAGTCAAACTTCTGACCGTAAGGACAGTTGTAGATGGCTCCAGGCACCAACTTGCTCTCAAACTGTTCTGGGTGATCATCTACGTGCTTGTACTGACAGTCAGGATCTGCAGGGAAACGTACTCCGTATCACTGGGATATTATGATTCCAGATAATGCAAAACAAAAGTCATGGCTTTGGGGCTGTGCGTCCTAAAGATGGCTCCAGCCTTGCTCTCAAACTGTTCCGGATGACCATCTACGGGCTTGTACTAACACATACGGAAACAGACGCCATGCCGCTGAGGTAGTTGGGCTTTAGTTCAGTACGAAACTACTTAACAAAAACGAAATGTGTCAGTTAGACCTCATTTTCATAAGTGTCATCTTGTGAAGGCGTTTACCGTTATTACTCGAGCTGGTGCTTACTTTACATTCTTCTGTTATTTGTGTCATCACAAGTACGATTGTTGTGCGATTAGTTGCAGTCAATACGTGTATCGAAATACCGAGACACGAAGAGCAATATATAATCGATGTGGCATTAATGTTTTCACATCCGTTGTGTGTTGCCAGCGTTCCTGTTATATATTATTCTTATTGGTCCAAGGGCATCGAACACATGACTCCGACCTCTCGACACGTCGTCTCCATCTATTGCGATATTCTGCCCTGCTCTCCCATCCTCAACTGTTCAACCCTGTCCTTTCTATTGATCTCTTCACAAAATACCTCCGTTTTAATGTCGGTCGTCCTTTTTTCCTTCTATCGCCGTTCTCTGATTTCTATGTTCCATTTGTGAATCTCTCCTCGCTCATTCTCTGTGCATATCCTTCCCGTAGCAATCTGTTCCCCACTTCCGTCATCCTCAGGTGTCATTCTGATCTTTTCTCTTAATTCCCCCCTTCGTTCTGTCTTCTCGTTTCACTTTACATATTCTCCAAACCCAGTTGTTCTCTACAACGCATACATTCTCCTGTCTCTGTCAGTGCAGGTGTTCCTAATCGTGATAAGACCATGAATACAAACATGACAGATAGAGAGAAGACGTGGCGTACCGTTATTGCAACGGGCATTTCGTCGTCGTATGATCTAGACCGTTTATCATTAACATTTATCCGAGTCACTCAAAGTGTTAACCCTGGTTGCAATGTTTGTATTGTTACTGCCTCATGACACGAGTCCAAATTTGGAACTTAGCTTCAAATGGAACTTATTATCATCCACAGATGTTACGCCAGTGTCAGCGACCGTCACACGCTCCGGGAAACATCCAAACGGAAAGATATCGAAGTCAAACTTCTGACCGTAAGGGCAGTAGTAGATGGCTCCAGGCACCAACTTGCTCTCAAACTGTTCCGGGTGACCATCTACGGGCTTGTACTGACAGTCTGGATCTGCATGGAAACATATACCGTGGCACTGGGATGTTATCGCTCCAGCTGAAGTCAGTGGTTTACTCAGAATTTGTATTGTGGTCAAGTATCCGTTATCCTGACAGCTCATGTGTTGACCTGGCGACCAATAATCGCCTCGCAGTTCTTATAAAAATGAGCAGCTAGTCCTAGACTACAATGTTTTAAGTGCTTCGACTTAGAGTGAATGTGGTGCGGCCCATGACATTAAAATGTTGTGTGTTCAACAAGGTTTTCATAGTAAACCGTTGGTGTGATATTCTTAATTGTAGATGCAAATGGTTTTGTTTTAGTAACTCTTTTAGGTGCAAATACATGACGTTTGTTCCACGTTTCAGTAAATAACTATATATTAAACGCGAAATGGGTGATATCATGGGCGATGTCATTTTCATATGTGACATCTTATGAACGAGATTAACATGATTATTCGAACAGATGCATATCTTATTCACTTTTGTGTTTTGTGTACTCAGTGTTACGATTACTTTACGATTAGTTGCAGTAGAACAAATCGTGTAGCGTATTAACTGAATTACCGAGATAGGAAGTGCAATGCGTAGACAGTGTCGCATTGGTGTATTTCTATCTGTTGAGTGCTGTCAGTGTTTATGTTATATCTTTTTTTGTTATTCTCCCCCTCTGCCCCATGCTGGGTGCTAGCCACATCATTTCATTTGCTCCCACCTCGACGAGTCGTCCCCATCTATCGAGATCTTCTGCCGCTCTCCCCCCACTATCGGCTATTCAACACAGTCCTTTCGAAGTATCTCTTAACACAATTCCTTCATATAATATTTCAATTTCGGTCTTCGTCTTCTCCTTCTACCACCGTCTTCTGTTTTCCATGCTCCCTTTTTTAATCTAATCTATCCTCACTCAAAATTATATATCCTGCCCATACCCCACTACCTTCACGGTCATACATCTCTTCATTCTGATCACCTTTATTAATTCACTTCACCCATCTTCATTCTGTCATCTTACTTTACTTTTAACGAAGTTTGTCATGCCTCATGACATGGACACAAACACAAAACAAATCATTCACGGATGTTACGCCAGTGTCAGCGACCGTCACACGCTCCGGGAAACATCCGCACGGAAAGAAGTCGAAGTCAAACTTCTGACCGTAAGGGCTGTTGTAGATGGCTCCAGGTCTCAACTTGTTTCCAAACTGTTCCGTAGTTCAGTATGCAGTGTGCATGCATTGCGCATGGCTACTCTTTGCCGTTGCGGCGACACTGATGTGGGCCTGAATTATAGACAAATGCTCGTACTTTAAATAGCTCGAAGAAATTCCAATGCAAACGGCCGATTATCTGATTCATGCAATGACGCAATGAGTATTGCGAGAATGATAACAATAGTCAATTCAGTGGCGACACACAACGGATATAAACACGTTAATGCAACACAGCGTTGTCATTGTTTGTTTCAGTCATTCGGTAATACCAAACAAGAATACGTTGTTATAATTGAACAGAACACATACGTGTGAATGAGATATGCACCTGTCCGAGTAATCGTGATAAGATGACAACTATGACAGTAATCTTGACTTGACACATTTCACCATTACTTACATATGTGATGTCCCAGTGATTTCGCGTCTATTTCCCTGTCGATGGCGACTTTCAGGACAAGCCAGAATGGAATCACAAATAACAATTCGAGTGCAGGAAGACTCCAATTACAATTGTCCTGTCGGGACACATTTGATTTGTTCCTAAGTAACATGTTGAAACATCCTGAATGTACTGTCTACATCGATGTGTCTACATAGATGTGTCTACATCGATGTGTCTACATAGATGTGTCTACATCGATGTGTCGACATTGATGTGTCTACACATATGTGTCTACATCGATGTGGCTACATAGATGTGTCTACATCGATGTGTCTACATAGATGTGTGTACATAGATGTGTGTAAGATATATATATATATATATATATATATATATATATATATATATATATATATATATATATATATATATATATATATATATATATATATATATATGCGTCATTTACACACATATATGTAGACATATATATATATATGTATATATATGTTAAACAAAAGTTATATTTGACATATGCTTGTTCTTTCTTGATTACAGTAAACGTTATGTTTTAATCTCATCAATGTGAACTGATGGACAAGAGCTAAAATTTCCACTAATCCCATTCGGTTCAGGATAGACATCACAGATCTTCCCCACATCGCAGGATGGGATTACTTGTATATTGACTTTCCCGAGCCTCCCTCGTGACCACAGTGTGAAATACCGATATGCAGCTAGTCGATATGTTCTAAAATATAATTTTTTTAGGGTTAGTTGATAGCACTAATTTTATAATTAGCGTAATTTCAAAGCGATAGGGAGTTCATTCCAGACCCTAGGCGCAGCGACAGAGAAAGCACGTTTACCCAAGTTAAGTTTTGTTTTAGGTACAATAAGTTGTTGTGAAACTGATGATCTTAGCTGCCTAGGGATATTTGAAAGATGCAGGAGACTAGCCAAGTAGAATGGTTGTTGTGTAGATAGAGCACGATATGCAAGAGTGGACAGCTTAAAATTAATTCGATAAGAAACTGGAAGCCAGTGTAACTGTTTAAGTAGTGGTAGTGACGGTGAAAACCGAGGCGCCCTGAGAACCACACGTGCCAGACAATTTTGTACTCGTTGGAGTTTAGCCAAGTCTCTTTTAGCAATGTTGTTTAGTAGTGAATTGCAATAGTCAAGACGGCTGCTAATTAGTGCCGTTGATATTGTTTTAGCAGTAGATGTAGATATGTGACGCCGAATTCGACGAAGATCACGAATATGATAGAAACAGGATTTACATACTTGAGAGATATGCTGGCGAAAGTTGAAATCACTGTCAAAGATAACACCTAGATTACGAACAGTATCTGATGGGAATGTATCACTGCCAAGCAGTTTAACAGGAAAATGGTTGATGACTTTATTTCGTTGTTGTTTAGTGCCAATAATAATAAGGTCTGTTTTATCTGGATTAAGCTTTAGCTTACTTGATTCCATCCACGACAAGATATCAGTAAGGCAATCGCTAAAAGTCGAAAGAGATTCTTGTACATTTGATTGTGAAAGTGATATATAAACCTGTGTGTCATCAGCATAAAGGTGATGACTGAGATTACGATTAGCAATAACTTGGCTGAGCGATGTAGTATATAAGCTGAACAGAACAGGGCCAAGGACGGATCCTTGTGGCACTCCAAATGGTAGATGTTGTGGGCTAGATAATGTGCCAGATATGTTAATACTTTGATATCTGTCTGATAAAAATGATTTGAACCACCGAAGAGCTGGGCCAGAAATTCCAAAATATCTATGGAGGCGTTGTAAAAGGATTGAATGATCAATTGTATCGAAAGCAGCTGAGAGATCAAGTAAAGTGAGTGCTGTGACTTTGCCATTGTCCATGTTATCAACTATATCATTGTGTATCTTGAGAAGAGCTGTTTCAGTAGAATGGAATCGTTTATATGCAGACTGTAGATCATTTGATAAGTGATGGTTGTAAATATGTTCATGAAGGCGATTAGCAACTACTTTTTCCAATATTTTTGAAAGAAAACTGAGATTAGAGATAGGACGATAATTCCTTAGGTCATCTTTGCACAAAGTTTGTTTTTTAATAAGAGGATTTACAAGAGCTTGTTTGAAATCCTGTGGAACAACTCCACTCTGCATTGAAAGGTTTATGATAGTAGTAATGGGAAAGATGAGTTGATCGATACAGCTTTTTAGTAGAAGTGTTGGAAATGGGTCAAGATCACACGATTTGTTAGGATATTTTTTAATAATGATGAGAACTTCATTAGAAGTTGCAGGTGTGAAACTCTGTAGTGTTTTTTTCAGAAAGTGGCGGTTCAGGGAAATCATAGTCATTATTATTAATGACAAAATTTGATCGAATACGAGCAATCTTATCTGTAAAGTATTTTGAAAAAGAACTACACAATGTATCCAATGAAGAATGTTCAGGCAGTGCTTTTAATTTCTGCCGATGTAGAATTTTGTTAACAGATTTCCACATCTGCCGAGGGTTTTCAGAATTTGTTGTGATAAAATGTGTATAGTAATCAGACTTTGCTTTTGACATCATGTGATTACATATATGTAGCTGTTTAGTATAACGGGATCGATCAATTGGAGAACGAGTTCGTCGCCAAATTCTTTCAAAATATCGACGACGACGTTTTGCTACAATTATATCATTAGACATCCATGGTGATGGAGGGCGAACTTGTACAATCACAATAACATTTAAGAATATATATTGATATAATGAATCAAATAATACGCTCATGTTATTATAGCCACCAATGTTATTCAACACAAAATCAAACATATTACTTAAATACAGTCACGGTACACTTCATTAGATTATATAGACTTGCCATCCAAGCCAAAGGCCCAGATGGCAAGTGGACAAGGAAGCCATTGGCTTATCGAGAGTCCAACAATGTTCATCTACTTATAGCCCGCCCTCCTGAGATATGTGTCAACCTTGTTTTTAAACATATTCACGCTGCTAGCAGTTACACAATCTGTTGACAATTTGTTCCATTCATTTATTGTCCTCTGTGAGAACGAGTGCTTCCTGATGTCCAATCTACATTGATCCTTTACTAATTTTACCTCATGTCCTCTAGTTCTGCTATCCTTCTTGAGTGAGAAAAACATATTTCTATCAATATTTTCATACCCATTCAATATCTTAAAAACTTCAATCTGATCTCCTCTTAACCTCCTTGTCTCTAGAGTTGTTAAACCACATTCTTTCAGGCGTTCTTCATAACTAAGGTCTCTCAGTTCTGGAATCATTTTAGTTGCTCTCCTTTGTATGCGTTCAAGCGTATCTATATCCTTCTTACGATATGGTCTCCATGCTTGTATACAGTATTCTAAATGAGGTCTAACTATTGCTTTATAAAGAGGTATAATTAACTTTTTTCCCTTGTATGTTATGTTTCTTCTAATCAATCCAAGAATTTGATTACCCTTTGAGGCTGCAATACCACACTGCTCTGAAACTTTCATATCAGCGCTTATTGTAACTCCTAAGTCCTTTTCTTTTACAGTAGTACCCAGAACAGTATCTCCCATTCTATAGTTTACATTCAAGTTCCTATGTCCTGTATGTAGGCATTTACATTTCCCAAAATTGAACAACATCTGCCATTTCTCAGACCATTTCACTAATCTGTCTAGATCGTTTTGTAAATGTTGTTTATCACCATCAGTATTAACCTTTCTAAACAGTTTTGTGTCATCCGCAAATTTCAGTACGTTACTTGTTATACTGTCGTCCAAGTCATTGATATAAATTAAGAATAATATAGGTCCTAATACTGATCCTTGAGGTACCCCACTCAAAACCGATTTCCAATTTGAAACTTCTCCATCTACTACAATTCGTTGTCTTCTGTCAGTCAGCCATTGTTCTATCCAGTCAGTTATGCTATCCCCGATACCATGGGCTTTTAATTTAAGTAGTAATCTTTGATGTGGCACTTTGTCAAAAGCTTTCTGAAAATCTAAGTAGATAATATCTACTGGCGATCCCACGTCTATCCACTTAGTGATTCCTTCCAAAAAACATAACATATTTGTTAAGCATGACCTCGCTTTAAGGAATCCATGTTGAGACGAATTTAATAATTTATGCTTAACGAGGAAGTCCACCATATGGTCTTTAATTAACCTTTCTAATAATTTACAAATCACTGACGTTAAACTCACTGGTCTGTAATTCTCTGACTTATTTCTCGAACCCTTTTTAAATAATGGTATGATGTTTGCTTCTTTCCATTCAAACGGAACAACTCCCTCTTTTAATGACAAGTTGAATACTCTTGCAAGTGGTATACTGATTTGTTCTACTGTTTCCATTAGTAATTTTGGAGGAATCCCATCCACTCCCGGTGATTTGTTATCCTTCATTGCCTTTATTTTCTTAGCTACCAATTCTGGAGTTACAACTAACTGACCTAAATAGTCAGATTTAGCCCCCTGAAATTTAGCATCAGCAACTGGTAATGAACTAATATCTTCTTTGGTAAACACTGAACTGAAGTAACCATTTAGGTCTTCCGCCATTAAAAACCCCTGTGATATTATATTTCCAGCACTGTCTTCTAGAGGTCCAACCTTGTCTTGTACGTTTTGTTTACTCCTGACATATGCATAAAAACTCTTGCTGTCATTTTTTATGTTACATGCTAGTTTTTGCTCATAGCTTCTTTTAGATTGTCTGATTTCAGTTGTAGCTGCATTAAGTGCCTCTTTGTATTTTGCATAGTCTTCGTCCTTTCTGGTACGCCTATAAACCCTCCACATAGTTTGTTTTAGCATTATTTTTCTAATAGCCTCTTTTGACAAGTGTTTCTTTCTACACCGTTTTCCTTGTTTTTGGAAGGGAACAAATTTATCGATGATACTCTCAATTTCATATTTTAGAATATTCCAACATTCAATTGCGGTCTTATTCATCAGCATGTTATTCCAATCTAGCTTTGCTAAGTATTTTCTCATATCTTTGTAGTTACCTTTGTGGAAGTTTCTCTTGTACGTTTTCTTATTTTTACTTTCTGATTTTACATTGATGTCAAAATGTATTTGATTATGGTCACTATTACCCAATGGTTCAAATATTTTTACATTGTCCACTAATTCTTTTTGTGATGACAAAACTATATCTAATACATTTTCTCCCCTGGTTGGTTCTAGTACGTGCTGGGTAAGAAAGCTATCCTGGATTAAAAATAGAAATTGTTGGTCCTCAAACCCTGTGCTCCCTAGAGAATTCCATTGTATGTGTCCATGGTTAAAATCTCCCATTATGATACATTCCCCTTTACTAACTTCCTTTATAGCGTTTTTATTTTTGTGTTGTCCTCTTCGTTTATGTTTGGACTTCGGTAAACTAATCCAATAGTTAATTTTGAATTTCCTGAAACAATTTTGCACCAAACAGCTTCATCGCAATCTGCTTCCCTTTCTAGTTTTATTTCATAAGCCTGAATAGATTCTTTAACATATAAAATAACTCCCCCGCCCCTTCTTCCTATTCGATCTTTCCTAAACATTACATATCCTGTCAGTCCTAATTCAGCATCTGTTATATCTATGTTGGCCCATGATTCAGTTATACCAATTATGTGAGGGTCAATATCTTCTACCATAATGTTTAATTCGTTTTTCTTATTTACTATGCTCCTTGCATTTAAACATACGCATCTATAACCTTTTTCAGTGATGTTTTTCGGATGATTTGATATTGGTTTATCTGTGCTAGTGGCCTCTTGTTCTGCTTGAGACACCTCTAGGTAACCCCCCTGCACTTCTAGTTTAAAGAATGTTTACTTCCAAAAATATTTGTCATTGTACCCAAGTCACTATCTACTGCTGCTGAAAGTTTGTCCGCGAATACTGCCGCCCCCTTTCCACTTAAATGAAGCCCATCCTTCATGTACATATCAGCCCTCCCAACAAAACTTCCCCATAAATCCACAAATCCAACTTCCTCTTCCATACATAACTTCTGGACTAACATGTTAATTGCCATCCCCCGACAATTTCGATATTTGTGACCCCTCCTGCCCATTACAGCTAAAATCCCTGACAGTATTACCTGCTCAACCCGCGTCTGTTTTAGTGTTCTGACCAACTGCCTATATTTCCTAACTATGGCAGTTGTACCCTCCCTCTCTACGTTATTTGTCCCTACGTGTACTAAAACAGATCCACCCTTTCCCGAGCCTACGATGTTTTTTACCCTCTGAGTTATCGCCTCTATTTTGGCTCCAGGCAAGCAGACCACCACATCATCTCCCTTGTTTAAGACTCTGTCGGTCTTCCTAACTATCGAATCCCCCACAAACACCCTCGCTCTCTTCCTCACCCCCTCTATCACTGCTGCAGAATAACTCTTCCGTTCGATCCCCTCCATCACATTCTGTCCTGACCCCTTCCCTCCTGTCTCCTTCGCTCCTGTCTCCCCCACTTCCCACTCCTTTGCTCTTGTCTCTCCCACTTCCCTCTCCTTCACTCCGGTTGTTTTCCCTCCCGTCTCCCCCACTTCCCTCTCCTTTACTCCGGTTGTTTTCCCTCCCGTCTCCCCCACTCCCTTCTCCTTCCCTCCTGTCTCCCCCACTCCCTTCTCCTTCCCTCCTGTCTCCCCCACTCCCTTCTCCTTCCCTCCTGTCTCCCCCACTCCCTTCTCCTTCCCTCCTGTCTCCCCTACTCCCCTCTCCTTCGCTCCTGTTGTCTTCCCTCCCGTTCCTTTCTTTCCCGTCTCCTTACGTCCTGTCTCCCTACGACCTGTCACCTTCCCTCCCCTCAGCTTCCTCCCAGGCTGCGGTGAGCTCTCCCTAGCATCTCTTGTGTCTTTCCCCACTTTATCATCTACTGTTCCCCCACCGGAACTACTGGCACAACCACCCTGTTCCCTTCCCACCATTGCCACAACGAGCAGCCTCAGCTCTTCCAACTCCACCTCTAGTTCCTTCATCTTCGTACATCCCCTACACTCAAAACTAAAACTATCTGCCTGGACCTCAGCCCAGGACTTCTCGCACCCAGACTTAACGAAGTCCACCCAGTTGCTGCATATAGACAATAAAGAGAAAAGCCTGCTTGCATTGACATACGGACCTCGCCCTCGGGCTGGGTAAAGGAAATATGCAGAATAAAATTGTAATCATGATTATTAAAGTGGCAGTGATTATTCGATAACAATTGATTTACTGACCTGCTAGCTATAGGGCGAATTAATGAGTCGGCACGCAAATCATGCAATGACGGTAGACCAACATCTAGCAACGCCCTGTTTGAGCATACCGCTACAAAATCATCGCCTTCGGTGATGCAAGCACCAAAGCGGTAGGGCACACGGTACTACATAGGCATAGCAGCTACCTCGGCGTAGCATGACGACTCGACTTAAACATGCTTTCCACGGGAACTCCACATCACATTACCTATTCAGGAATTGTTGACAGTCAACGCGCTGTTGTCATTATCAGTAAAACTATCACTTCCTGAATCCAACGACAACAAACAAAGTCAAAGGCAAACCGACATGGATCGTGACTCGCACACTCAGTGACACTTTACGACTGTCAGCCGTTGTTTCCGTGTGGCCTGTCGAACTGGAATATTCGTCTGTGGTTTCCAGTTTCCCAAAGATAGACAACTATTACGGAAGTTCAGTAAATCACTAATCGCCAGTAGTTGATCTGGTAAAACGGTCACAGGCGATGCATCTATCTATCTTGTGAACAAGTGAAAAATAGTTCCGATATTCCTTTATCGCATATTCTCGTTGCGTCTCGTGTGTTCGAGAAGTGTGGCTTTTTTGCATTATTTTGTATGTGTTTTGTTGTAATTTATTTAACTTTTTTATTTCGAGGGCGCAAGAAAGCTATTTTGTGACGTGTGTTGATTGATTTGATATACGCGACTCAAACCACTCACTTCGTACCTGCATAGATAACAAGATAACAAGATAACAAGATGGCGATATAATTTTTTTCAAGTTGTCTCATAAATTTGCAGGTATATATGACCATTGAACCAATGAAGCCTGCTCACCGCCTCTTTACATATACAAAATCATTTATTTTCAAATGAATATTAATATAATTGATTGATTTTTAACAAAACATTGATTAATTTGGTACGAAAAGTACACATTTGTCACATGTAACCGGATTTTGTGTAATTTCCAATGTATGAGAATTGTTAAAGTGTATGGTTTATGTGATTGCTTTCATGTTTCTAGTTGACAACATACAAGGCGAAATGGTTGATTTAGATACGCCACCAGTAAGGGATATCACATGACCAGATACCCGTTGTTTCTATTCTGTCCAAATTTATTACACAATATGCATTACACCAAATAACAAATATCATAAAAGACTGTTCTAGTTAAACTAGCTACGTGCTCCCCCATAAACTGGTGCCATACCCCCTAATGTTGACGAAATTTCCATTTGGGTATCCGATCTGTACCATGCTATTCATTATTTTTACTGCTGTTGGCCTATTCCAAACAAACTGTTCACTTTTCCCATCAACATGTGCCTATGGGAATGGTCATGTCTTCTGTAAACCATTTCAAGGTTAGGGTTAGCTTGGGGTGAGGTCAGCTAGATATGGGTTTAACCAGGGGTGGGGTTAGGTAGGGATGGTGTTAGCTACAGCTACAGTTAGCTACAGCTACCTTCATTTCCTTGTAACCATGCACTTTCAAAGACCAGCAATCTACATGAAATGACATTAATGAAACGCAACGATTATTTTCTATGTAAGATGAGCTTATGTTAAGCTGTTAACCGACCACAAGCTCTTTCGTGCAAAATGAATATATGGAAAGTGAAAAAATTGTGTTTATTAACAATTAAATATCTTTTCAATCATCAAACTGCGAAACGTAGCACATCAAACGTTATAGCACAACATTAAAATGTACATTTATTTGACATTGGCATAATCATAACTGACAAGCTGCACTTGTTAGTTAGTTGTTGTAATACTTTTATGTTGGCACTTCTGCATTTATCTGACAGCGAACTTACGGCATGATTTGTCAAGCCCAATTTGATCCCAACCAATGATTTCTTTGAATGTGTCAGTGTGGCCATTGCCAATCACTGGACACAGAAGAAGAATGGTTTGCCGAGAAATTGGCCCTGTGGTGAACACCATAGAGGAGTTTGCGGCTGAGGTTGCAGTGCATCACTTAGCACGAAGGTTTCCAGCCAGTCTCAACGTCCTGCGGACTGCCTACTTCAATTATGGGCAGCATAGGCCTATGAATTTAACCAACAATGAGAGAGAAGTAGTATGCGTTTATATAAGGTTATGAGAAATATTCAAAGCACATAAGTATACCATAAGTATACTAAACCATAAACTGAAAATACATTTTTGTTATTGCTTATTTAATAACTGCTGGACAAAGAAGAGGCTAAAATGGTTGCATTTGAGTTATATAATTTTTTTTATTCATCACGTACTTCTGGAACCAACAACATGTTGGTATCCATTCAGCCTCGTGGACAAAGTTTGCAAAACCAAACAAAGCCATAGTTTCAACAGTTACTCACCATGCATAAATAGATAATTATTTTTCATTATTCATCTTCAACACTCATAGTACACTGGAAATTTTATTTTTATTTTTTTCTAATTGCCATCGTCTTTGTATCTTCTTTGTTTGCATTTGCTTGATTCTGTTTTCAGACATTTTCGTTATATGGGCTACAGGCAGCTGGCTAGGTGGTGCTGGAGATGGCTCGGCAAGGACATCAGGGTGATTCTGCTAGCATTTGTAGTACACATGCTTCTGGAGACATTTCTACTTGCCCCTGGCCAATAACGAGTTGGGAACAGGGATAGGCTGTACTGTTGAAAGTATACATGCATGGAAACCTTTCCATTTTTGTCGTATTTGTTTTTATAAATAAAACATTGTTCACTTGCTTCAACTAGCTTTTTTTACAAAGATACCAAGTGATAACAGAATAACATAACAAAACCTATGCTAATCATATAGTTATAGCCAGCAAAGCTATTTACTGGAAATATAAACGTTTCAACATAGCATTGGAATTAATACAGTTAAACCATTATTAATTTACTTGTCTTTTTTTTAAAGGTACTGGAAGAATAAACCAACACATATTGAGATATGCAAGAAGGAATATTGCAAGACACCACTACACCAGTTATATGTGTACGGTTATTGCCTTTTCAACACTAAATAATAAGACAAAGCAGAGCGTACAAAGTTAAGAGGAACTGGTACTAACACCTACACCTGGAGCATATCTAGTATAGCTACCAAACTGTTATCGCCCTGTCCACATCCTGTCCACATCCTTCATCGTTGTAGACAATGGTTGTGGCACATCATGACCACGTAACGATCCTGCAAGGGTTGCTTTGTTTTCTGCAGTTTGCCTCAGTACAGCAGAAATCAACTCGTGCCCATACACTGCAAAATCAAAACAATTGTGACCTACCAATTAAACTGTTCACGTAGTGGAACCACAGGAGCATTAGCAGAAAGAGGTCCTTTGGTCTGTGTACCTTCATACCTTGTTTTCACATTCGCTGTACACCCTGCATTACACAAGAGATACATATATTTAAAGCATCAATCAGATTACACTCGCAGGTTGTTCGTATTCATATATTTTCTCAGTAATTCCTTGAACCTATTATTGTAGGAATAACATAAATGGTGTTGCATTATAATTTGTTAAAATAAGTAATATGCCATCAAAGGTTTGATTACAAATTACTTAAATGACTTGTCTTGTAATCACCTTCGCTACGCATGTTTAGTCGAGTTTGAACAGCACAAGGCATGGTGTGTTTAGGGGAGATTGGTTTGTGGCACAGGTACATGCGCAAGCTGAACTTCCAACATCTGGCGATTCCTCCTCAGGCTTATTGTCCTTGCTTCTACCTGGTGACTCGAAGCTGGTTATTGAACTGGTGGTGGTCTGCAAGTTTTTGTTTTCAAGTTTCTGGACAACGTAACAATGCGAATGTTTAAATAAGTTTAAAAAATTACAACAGTGCGATTGTACATTTTAATTCGAACAAATGCTCACTGCAAGCATTCTTAATTGCAACAGCAATCTACCAAAATGATGATGACAAACGCCACATTTGAAATATAAATGATAAAACCGAATATTTTGTTTAAAGACCAACACTATATAGACAAGCTTATTGGGCGACTGCACATATTCATTTAGGCAGACATCCTATAGCTACATTCCACCCAGCATATAATTAGTAAACATGTGCTGGACCCGGCTAATGGCCTACTTGATCCACTGAGTACAGACAGGCTAGACTAGTGCCTAGGCGTAGGACTAGGTATCTATGACTATAACTGTCATGTCATCAAACCCAACAATATCAATAATAATATGACAAATGTATACTATAATCTTAGGTGTGCGTACTTGTAATTGTTAAGCTTACACTGTGAGCTGACAGTTTCATCAGGGCAGCACTTCTTTTTCCTTTTCGACTGTTTCGCCTGTTTGGCTTCGATTCGTCACCGCTGGGAGTGACCCTTAAGGAAATATGGTATACCATGGTATCCCATGGTAAACCATGACATTACATGGTGTATTGTGGTATGCCTTGGTTTACATGTTTCAAAACACCTTGGTATTTTAACATGGCTTCACTGTTTCAAAGCGCTATGGACTACCATGGTTTCCATGGTATATCATTGTATTTTACCATGGTTTACCGTGATTTACCATGGTTTACTTGTTTGGATACAGGGATAGGCTGTAATGTTGAAAGTATGCAAAAACCATGGTATACCATAGCATTTATCAGTGTATATTTTCATAAGGGTCTATATATATATATATATATATATATATATATATATATATATATATATATGCCCTTATAAATATATATATATATATATATATATATATATATATATGTATATATATATATATATATAATTATGAAAATATACCATGGTAAATGCTATGGTATAACATAGCATTTATATAAATATAATATATATATAATATATAATATATATATAATATATAATATATATATATATATATATATATATATATATATATATATATATATATATATATATATAATTATATATATATATATATATATATATATATATATATATTATATATAAATATATATATATATATATATATATATATATATATATTATTGCACAATTATATGTTAACTATGTTGTTGTAAAACATGTTGGAAAGAGTGTTCAATTTCTTTCCAGTGATACCCTATATGCTATGGTCGGCGGATATGTGTTGATAGAATGGACTAAGGTTATTATCTATCCATACCCCCGTCCTTACTTTCAAGCTTTGCGAATGACATTGGTTGTATTAAACCACCAAACAGTACACGGTTGCAGCAATTCCCAAGTGGCAAACAACTGAATTTCACATGCGTATGCTATAAGCTTCCTAAAACATTGTGGCGTTAATTCCCTACGTGGGATTCCGTTGTGGGGGTTCCCCTATCTGGCCTGTGGACTGAAATGTTGAGTATTTCTATAATCTAGCTAAGGTACGATGTCATAATGACTTCATTCTTGCATAACTATATGTTAACCGTTTAACAGTTGGAAAGTATATTCAAATACCTTTCCAATGAACAGGAATTGAACATGTGAGATCTTGCTATAATGCGCATGTGTAGGTTTGGTTCCTTGTTTTTATTGTTCTAACTGAATGCCGCACTATGCCTTGAAGATTGCTCTGCAGTAGGTTGTATCTGAACAACAACCAATCAAAGGGATGATAATCTGTACTTGGATAGAATATGATACGCCCAGGCGACGAGGAGCCATTAAGTCGGTTAGCACCTAATACTCCCAACAGTGGTGCGATTCACTATATCACCACTGCCACAACTTGATTGATTATGTATTCAAAGTGGGCGGTTGGCGGGGTAACGCCATTTTTTTTTGCGACCTGCAACGTCACTGCAGGGGGCAGCCGTGGCCTAGTGGTTAAGGTATTGGACTCTAAATTCAAGGGTTGTGAGTTCGTTTTCGAAGCTTAGGCATTTTCGTTTACCCTACTTTCCATCAGTCTACTCAGCTGCAAATGAGTACAACACTGTTTGGAAGGTACTAGTGTCCCGTCCAGGAGAGTCAGTATAACTGCATTCTAAGTTGCTTCGCACTATGCGCACTATAGAAACCAGGTTTAAGCACTGGCCATAAAGCCTTCATGGCTTCCTAAGGCGTAATGCCTGGGGAATGACTTTACCTTTACCTTACGTCACTGCAGTTGTGCACTTGAGTAGCGTCAAAGAAAATATATAACAATAATCCTTACTGCACATGACCATATCGGCATATGATATCGAGTGTTTACGTAGTAACGTCATCGACACGCTTTTCAGAATCCCCTCGAGGTGGCTGGTTGTTACGCACCATTGTTGACAACGCTGTGCGTGTTTTCTAAGATTATTCCATGTTACGAGATCCTTTCGTATGAAGGAACGTACTGTACGAACGATTTGTGAAACCGAAATATGAAGATAACAACCGTTGACAAGACATGTTGCCATTAAACAATGCAATATCTAGACTGTAAACATTCGATACTGTGTTCGCTGCGATCACGTAACTGCAATTATGTTGCACGTATTGACGCATGTGGGCCTTCTTGCTATTTCCGTTCTTTGACAGTGTAGCAAATTCTGCATACACTATTGTGTTTCTATTCAACTTTTCAATCATAATTCTACCGACAATTATATACAATAGAAATTGAGATGTTCTTTTGCCAAACTTTAGGGTAGGAGGTTGTAAGCATCTGCGTCACTGATCGGTTACGTCACTGAACAGTTGCATTGTAGCAACACCGTAGGAATAGCTAGCTTTACTCTGACACGCCAGGTTATCATGGATTATGTTCTATAAGTGCTAACGATTCCTGTATGTATACAAGAACAACATCCAGTTTTTTTTAAGAGCGCCAAAGATAATGTGGTTTAACAAAGCTAGAGACAAAGAGGTTCAAAGGAGATCAAATTGACGTGTTCATGGTATTGAATGAGTATGAGAATGTTGATTGAACATGTTTTTCACACATAATATATGCTATCCGAACAACAACATTGGTTACGAAGAAGTAATGAGTAAGCACAATGACGAAACCTCACTGTACCATCTTAGCTTTTCTTGGAAGACCGACGGACGATTCTGATCACAAAAGACTTGCGAAGTCGTGTACTCCATAGCATGTAAGAACGGTGATGTCACTTACATAGGTTATCCTAAACGTGCTTTGGGAGCGAGCGTAACACAGCACAAAGAAGACATGAATATACTGAATATATAGGTATGTGCATGTGATACTCATACCATGTCACTATCATAGTTCACGTTACTCGAAAGAAAACTATAAATTGTGAATCAAAACGAAAATGTGCGAAAACATAATTTAACTAGTTTGCCCGTTACAGAAGCGAGACGTACACTTATTGACAGTTATTTCATCACTAATTTGTTCCTCCGTCGATGAACACTCAATATTATACATAGTACCATATATGTAGACTTATATCGAATCCGCAGTCAACATTACACAGAGCCACCCACATCACCACTTTATGTTAATTTTGTAAAAAAAATTGTAATGTCAATTTATCCGTCGACACCGTTGCTCATCCGTTCATATTGATCAGATTAAAATAAAACGTTTAGTGTAATCAAGAAAGAACAAGCATAATGTCAAATATTACTGATGTTTAATAATATATATATATATATATATATATATATATATATATATATATATATATATATATATATATTTAATAATATATATATATATATATATATATATATATATATATATATATATATATATATATATATATATATATATATACTGACACACATCATATACACACATTAGTACATTCAGAATGTTTCATCATGTTACAACAGCGACTGTCGGGAAACACAGGATTAAGTCAAATGTGTCCGGACAGACCAGTTGTAACTGGAGTCTTCCTGCACTCGAACTGTTCAATGTCGCCGCTACGGCATACACTATGTATAGTAGCCATGCACAATGCATGCACACTGCATACTGAACTACCGAACATGTAAATTATTAGGCCACGTAAAAAAAAAAACTAATTTGTTTACTATTGAAAGAAATGATTATTATACAGTGTATACAATTAGAGCAATGATTGCTTGCTTCAGATAATCTTTAAGCAGACACACTTGTGCTAAAGACAGTCGAGTTTCTCGTCGTCTGACGTGCTTCGTTAACCGCCCACTCACGTCGCAAATCGAGGCTGGTCACGTGGAAACAAACCTGATCAATATTCATGAAAACATGACATAGCGCTTAAGGGAAGTCTGCTGCACTGGCTGCCATCTTTCTAGGACAACGTAAATATAAATATTGTCGGTTTTCGTTTGTGCGCGCATTCGTAGCTCGACAACAAAAGTAAAACAATTGGTATGCCAGAATAGTACGAGATGGTAGGCAGCCGCTATCAGATATATTCGTAGAATTTGCCACCGTCGAATTCGACGAGTGAGAAGCCACAACCGAACAACAACAAACGACGTAGCCACAGGTGAGTCGGTGCCAATGACATCAATATTATAGCAATGTCGTCATGATCTAGCGTAAATATTGGCCATATCAAGACATTATTTTTCTGTTTAATAGTACCAGTTTGTCTTTTATTATGATTTTATTGTATTATAAATTGAAGTGGGTACAATTAGGCTTAGAATGTTTCAAGTCGGTGGAGGGGTGCACGCAGTGGTTTCTGTTAGGTATGTGCGGTTTTTTCTTTCAGATTTTAGTTTCTAGAATCTGGGTCAAAAAAGTTATCATAGCCATGATATTTCATATTTAAAACAACTGAAGGATCCAAGACATCTCAACAAATGTAAGTTTTACTATTGCATTGAAATACCTTGTATTGCAACATGCACTTTGGAAATGGTGCATGACCAAAACATACATTTTGACTAACACATTGAATGTGGGTCCATAGAGATATGACTTATTGTCAGACAGAAGCTGTTATGGCATAGATGACTAGCATCTAAGCCAGGTGCAACACGTGTCATTTTGTTTTCAAGCATATAACTTAAACGATGCACTGTAACCTTTCTGTAGCCACTCTATACACACAGACAATATCACCTTTTCTTGTAATCTTGCGGTGTACAATTTACAAAAATCATTTGGAGGCAGACCACAGTATGGAATTGCATGTTGACGTTTTGTCTGATTATAGGAAAACCTTACCATCAAAAATTCTTAAATAAACATGCAGCAACTATCATCATTTCATTGACATGCTCACCAACTTTTATCAAAATCACATACTTTCAGCTGTTTTAAAATGCCCCCCACGTGGGATGTCTGTCAATATTAAAAAAAATAGCCGTGTATTCATGCGCCCACGGGCCCCATAGCAGAAAAATTCCCATAAATCTCTCCGCCATTTAAACTCTTAAAAAATGCACTATTTCACAGCCAATAGCTTCTATAAACAAACCCGTGAATATTCCTGCTTAAAGGTACTCATGTCACATAATATTAATTTGCAATTTCACAATTTCACGTGCCCTACATTCGTGAAACAGTAAACAGGAAGGTCAACAATGGTCGTACCCCACGTGTGCAGCGTTCAATGCTGACAGCGCCCGCGCTAGAGACAGGCAGTTGGTGACGGAGACAGAGGCCCGTCCTGCAACGCTGTTAGCCCTGTAGGAGGGATTGTGGCCTACGTCACTATCCCGTAGCCGGGTTCGTGATTGGTCAGGTATATTGGTCAGTTGTTTTGTCGTAAACCATTCACAGTGCTATAACACTATACTTCAATTTAACTAGAGGGTGACACATTACAATGTAGCACCGCCGCCATTAATTTATTGCCATCAAGAAATAACAACATATTTTTCAAACTTTGTTGATATTTATTATATATAACTGGCACACATCGCTACATCAAATGATATAGAAATGAAATGCAGGATATTCTTTCATGAAGCTACATCAGCGAAGAACGTGAAGTTAGTTCGTCGATAATATGCTGATCAAGTCACCAAAGTTAGGACTTCACTCGTCGTGAGAGGCGGAGCGTATACCCTCACCTGTTGGAAACAATTTAATATGAAAGTAGAACATCAGAACAGCGGATTCATAAACAACTGGTCTACACGTTTTGGAATATATTATGTGTGGGTGTATGGGTGCGCATTCCACGTGTGCGTGTGCGTGTGCGTGTGCGTGTGCGTGTGCGTGTGCGTGTGCGTGTGCGTGTGCGTGTGCGTGTGCGTGTGCGTGTGCGTGTGCGTGTGCGTGTGCGTGTGCGTGTGCGTGTGCGTGTGCGTGTGCGTGTGCGTGTGCGTGTGCGTGTGCGTGTGCGTGTGCGTGTGCGTGTGCGTGTGCGTGTGCGTGTGCGTGTGCGTGTGCGTGTGCGTGTGCGTGGTGTGTGTGTGTGTGCGTGTGCGTGTGCATGTGCGTGGTGTGTGTGTTTGTGTTTGTGTTTGTGTTTGTGTTTGTGTGCGTGTGCGTGCGCGTGCGCGTGCGCGTGCGCGTGCGCGTGCGCGTGCGCGTGCGTGGTGTGCGTGTGCGTGTGCGTGTGCGTGTGCGTGTGCGTGTGCGTGGTGTGTGTGTGTGTGTGTGTGCGTGTGCGTGTGCATGTGCGTGGTGTGTGTGTGTGTGTGTTTGTGTGCGTGGTGTGTGTGTGTGTGTGTGTGTGTGTGTGTGTGTGTGTGTGTGTGTGTGTGTGTGTGTGTGTGTGTGTGTGTGTGTGTGTGTGTGTGTGTGTGTGTGTGTGTGTGTGCACGAGCGTTATATTACGTGATGAAATATTGTGCCCAAAGCGACTTTGTCGCCGCTTTAATAGACCACAGTTCACCAATTAGCAACGGCTCAGTACACTTTTTAAACTAATTACATGTTTTTATTACGCCGGTAACGTCGCAATATTTTAAGCAAAAGTTGGATAGTGGGAAAGTGTGACCCTAATTTAATTGGTGGAAAAATATGGATTCTTACATCGTCAATCAGTCCTTCGAAGTACCCTGCGTTGTCTGCACAGCCGGTCAATCCAATGAACATGGAATTGTTAGGTTGGTCAATCAACCCTAAAATCAACAACATAGTTTATTTGCTAAATAATCAGTATATCACATGTGAGTCAGAACGTAAGAACACGACACATTTGTATTAATCTTTAGACTAGCTGTTATCGTCGTATGATAGTGGGAAACATATGTACTCCATCATGACGATTAACAGTTTAATCAATACAAACGAATTTTTCATATACTGGAGCAGCTATTGTTTGTCTACGGTATATGTCTAATAACTAGCACATGTTCAATATTTGAAAATTCGTACGAATAAAAAGCTTAACATTGGTAATGTTACCATAATTATTATTATGTATTAATATTTTTATAACGTAACAGCGATGAGAGAAAGACAATATACTTACCAGATAACGTTATATTCGCCGTCTGGAGTCCGTCGATATATGTCTCAAGCACCTGGCCGTTGAATACAATGATTGCATTGTGCCACGTAGAATTTGTCACCTGTAAAAACAATTTACTGTCACCAACTTTTCTTACTACTATCATTATTGAGCTGTTTCCATAATGGTACATTGTTCATTAGGGTTGGAATGTTGGCCACATCAACGTATCATCTAGTTGTGTGCCTTTCTTTGTTTCCCTCTGTTTTTCTAGTCATGAGTAACTGTCCACAATATGAATCTTGGTACTGGTTCTTTGTGGCGATAGCAGTGACAAGTTGGAGGCGGCTCATTCGAATCTTGTTTGTGAACTTGTCTATGTCCCCATTTATTTTATCCAGCCTATTGATCCATTGGACAGTTATATGTCCTGGGCATTCTACTGTAACTAGATCTTTCGTGTGGAGCCGGGTATCAGTTGCATAAAGCAATCAACTTTCGACGGTGGCCCTGAGGAATTACAATGTGAGAAACCTTCTTATTTTGGCGTCTTACATTGACGATATTCTGCGTAAGAATGACACTAGATTTAACAAGCTTTAATAAGATTGCCTTCCGAGGCCAAACACCCAGATGGCAATTGGACAAGGAAGGCATTAGCTTAGGGAGAGTCCAACAATGATTCATCTCTTCCCGAAGATACCGGAAGTCGTCTACTTACTGGGTAACCAGACGTCACCTCGAGCGATTCGCCCTGCACTGCGAGGCCTCCTATGACATCCTCGTCGTCCAGTTCAATGAGGAAGCTGCCGTCGCCATCATACTCACATAACGACCAGTTACCATTGTTGACGATTCCGACGCGACCGCTGGTCCCCGCTGCCTGCTTGAACCACGCGGACACAGAAAACTGTCGTCGTGCTTGCAGCCAGCGTCTCATAAATGGCACCTGGAACAGGTCCAATACGTCGTTGTGCTCAACTAACATGTCAGAGAGAGACAACATATTGTTATCATACAAAAAAATATATATATAAATATACATATATATATAAATATATAAATATATATATATATATATATTATATATATATGTGTATATATGTATTTATATATATATATATATATATATATATATATATATATATATATATATATATATATATATATATATATATATATATATGTATGGTTAGCCAAGTACACTATGGCCGTGATGTTGTTGAATCTATTTTAAATGGACGAACAATCAGCACGTATATGTTGATGCCAACTATAACTTATAATTCACAATAAAGACGACAGCATCGACATAATGAACAAGTGAGCCTACCTCCAATGCGGTTTGACCGTCGAAACGGGCCACCTTGCCACGGTCCGTGTCATCAACAATATCGATATTGCCTAGGCCGACTTTGTTCCAGCCAGCCCTGTTGCAACTGATGTCTTCAAGGTTTGTGTTGAACGGGAAGTGGAGAGCCAGACCATCACAATCTATTGCCCTTCTTATTCCACTGCCTACAATTCCATTGCCTCCTACATTTCCATTGCCTCCAACATTTCCATTGCCTCCTACCTTTCCATTGCCTCCTACAAGTTGTCCATTGCCTCCTACATTGTTTCCATTGCCTCCTACATTTCCACTGCCTCCTACATTTCCGTTGCCTCCTACATTTCCATTGCCTCCTACATTTCCATTGCCTCCTACATTTCCCTGTCCATTTCCACTCCCTTCTCCTCTTCCTTTGGCTAAGGCTAAGACTTGTATCTCCGTGAGAGGCGTAGCGTATACCCGCACCTGTTGGAAAGAGCTAAATACGTAAGTAACATAATAACGGTTTCAAAAATAAAGGATCTAAACTGTTAGCAGTATAACTTAATAACCATGGCACCAATTGCATAGCAAACCTGGAAAACTTAGAACACGACATACACTGCCATGTTTTAAACCAAATAATATTACTTGTCAGGTATTATATGGCGAAATACGGTACCCGTATGACTTTATCCCCGTTTTAGTGGACCCGAGTTTACCAATTAGCAATGGCGCTTTAGCCCTTAAGTTAATTTATTTCCTTTTATTAAACTAACATCGCAAAATGTTATCAAAGTTTTCCATTGTGAGTTAGTTATCCACATTTATTTGTGCATTGCAGTAAAATCTGGATACTTAGTTCTTACATCGTCAATAAATCCTTCGAAAAAGCCTGCGTTGTCTGGACAGCCGGTCAACCCAATGAACATTGGATAATTAGGTTGGTCGATGATCCCTATAAATGAAACAGTTTAACTGTTAAGTAACCAACGTCTTGCACCTGTGTGACACGTAAGAACATGGCACACACGTTTATTATCTCAAGGTTTGTTTTAATCAATGTATCTTATTATGTATATATATATATATATATATATATATATATATATATATATATCTCTATATATATATATATATATATATATATATAAGTATAATAATTGACACCCGCTTGAAACAACACATTGTAAAATTAGATGAATAAACCCGTAAGAAATACATCAGAACGTATCATATGATATGATATGATATGATATGATATGATATGATAATGGTAAACATATATACTCCATCACGACGATTAACAGTTTAATCAATACAAACGAATTCTTCATATACCGGAGAAGCTAATATGTGACAACGGTACATTTGTAATTACTAGCATATGTGCAATATTTGAAAATTCGCTACGAATAAAAACCTTAACATTGGTAATGTGACCATAATTATTATTATGTATTAATATTTTTATGACGTAACAGCGATGACAGAAAGATAATAGACCTACCAGATAACGTTATATTCGCCGTTTGGAGTCCGTCGATATATATCTCAAGTACCTGGCCGTTGAATACAAGGACTGCATTGTGCCACGTAGAATTTTTCACCTGTGAAAACGATTTACTGTCACCAACTTACTACTATCATTGTTGAGCTGTTACCATAAAGGTATACTGTTCATTAGGGATGGAATGTCGGCCACATCAACGTATCATCTTGTTCTGTGCCTTTCTTTGTTTCCCTCTCGTTTTCTAGTCATGAGTAACTTTCCACAAAATTAATCTCAGTACTGGTTCTTTGTGGCGATAGAAGTGACAAGTTAGAGGCGGCTCATTCGAATATTGTTTGTGAACTTGTCTATGTCCCCATAACATTCTTTATTTTATCCAGCATATTGAGCCATTGGACAGTTATATGTTTCCTGGACATTCTAGTGTAAGTAGCTCCCTTTGCAGATCTTTCGTTGGGAGCCGGGTATCAGTTGCATAAAGCAATCCACTTTCGACGGTGGCCTGAGGAATTACAAAGTGAGAAACCTGCTTATTGTGGACTTCCGTATGTTACTTAACTTATCTCACGCTCACTACGCTAGGACAAAGAACTTCACTGACGATATTCTGCGTAAGAATGGCAATATATTTAACAAGCTTGAATAAGATTGCCTTCCGAAGCAAAACACCCAGATGGCAAGGACAAGAAAGACATTAGCTTATCGAGAGTCAAACAGTGATACTTACTGGGTAACCAGACATCACCTCGAGCGATTCGCCCTGCACTGCGAGGCCTCCTATGACATCCTCGTCGTCCATTTCAATGAGGAAGCTGCCGTCGCCATCGATCTCACATAACAACCAGTTACCGTTATTGACGATTCCGACGCCTCCGCTTGTCCCCGCTGCCTGCTTGAACCACGCGGACACCGAAAACTGCCGTCGTGCTTGCAGCCAGCTTTTCATAAATGGTACCTGGAACAGGTCCAAATACGTCGTTTTGCTCAACCAACATGTAAGAGAAAGAAAACATATTGTTATCATAAAAACATGTATATATATATATATATATATATATCTTACACAATCATGTCGACATGTGGACAGTAATTATTACGTTTTATTATCTGTGCTGTTCCTGCTGACATGACGAAACAACTTGGTAGCTTTGTCAAAGCAGCGAGGTTCGTAAACGACTTAATAGAATTCCGGAGGACATAACTTTGCTCTGAGCACCAGACATCGGTTTAGCGTGTACTCTGGCAGACAGGGAATCAGACACGCACATAGACTGCGTTTGCCTTATATATATATATATATATATATATATATATATATATATATATATATATATATATATATATATATATATATATAATGCGCGTTAGATTAACCAAGTACAATAAGGCCGTGATATTACATCATCGACATAATGAACAAGTGAGCCTACCTCCATTGCGGTTTTACCGTCGAAACGGGCCACCTTGCCACGGTCCGTGTCTTCAACAATATCGATATTGCCTAGGCCGACTTTGTTCCAGCCAGCCCTGTTGCAACTGATGTCTTCAAGGTTTGTGTTGAACGGGAAGTGGAGAGCCAGACCATCACAATCTATTGCCCTTCTTATTCCACTGCCTACAATTCCATTGCCTCCTACATTTCCATTGCTTCCTACATTTTGTCCATTGCCTCCTACATTTCCATTGCCTCCTGCATTTCCATTGCCTCCTGCATTTCCATTGCCTCCTACATTTCCATTGCCTCCTACATTTCCATTGCCTCCTGCATGTCCATTGCCTCCTACATTTCCATTGCCTCCTACATTTCCATTGCCTCCTGCATTTCCATTGCCTCCTGCATTTCCATTGCCTCCTACATTTCCATTGCCTCCTACATTTCCATTGCCTCCTGCATGTCCATTGCCTCCTGCATTTCCATTGCCTCCTGCATTTCCATTGCCTCCTGCATTTCCATTGCCTCCTGCATTTCCATTGCCTCCTACATTTCCATTGCCTCCTGCATTTCCATTGCCTCCTGCATGTCCATTGCCTCCTGCGTTTCCATTGCCTCCTGCATTTCCATTGCCTCCTACATTTCCATTGCCTCCTACATTTCCATTGCCTCCTGCATTTCCATTGCCTCCTGCATTTCCATTGCCTCCTACATGTCCATTGCCTCCTGCATGTCCATTGCCTCCTGCATTTCCATTGCCTCCTGCATTTCCATTGCCTCCTACATTTCCATTGCCTCCTGCATGTCCATTGCCTCCTACATTTCCATTGCCTCCTACATGTCCATTGCCTCCTGCATGTCCATTGCCTCCTGCATTTCCATTGCCTCCTGCATTTCCATTGCCTCCTACATTTCCATTACCACCTGCATTCCCATTGCCTCCTGCATTTCCTTTGCCTCCTACATGTCCATTGCCTCCTGCATGTCCATTGCCTCCTGCATTTCCATTGCCTCCTGCATTTCCATTGCTTCCTACATTTCCATTGCCTCCTGCATGTCCATTGCCTCCTACATTTCCAGGTTCTCCTACACCTCCAGGGCCTCCTCCCTGTCCGGGTAAGATCGGGATTCCTGGAACAACAGTGCCACATTTTGTTGAATATATATATATATATATATATATATATATATATATATATATATATATATATATATATATATATATATATATATATATATATATATATATATATATATATATATATATATATATAAATTAGCATGTATGTATCTACGTATGCATTCATGCATGCTTGCACGCATGCATGAATGCTTCAATGTGTCTGCTGTGTCTGCTAGCCCGATATTATATCAGTAGTTATGTCGAGTAAGTGCGCAAGTATGTCTGGTTTTCTAAGTACACGTTATAGAACGGAATGCTCAAATCATGTAGGCAGTTCATAAGTTACCAGATCTGAAGAAATTGACGTACAACCGATGGTTTCCAATGGTCTCAATTCTTTGCTATAAATTAATGTGTGACTCTGTCTCTCTGTATGTAAGTTCCCTCATATATCCGTCAGTTTCACGTGCATGGTGGTGACATGTTGTATGCATGCTCTAGTTTCCAAGTGAATGGTTCGTACATTAACACAATTTAAACATCTCCCGGTGTGGGGATATTCCGTAGGAAGCTATGTGAACCTTTGAAGATTAAAAAAATCGGGACAAGTTCGTATTTAAGTACAATTGTTAGTGACGCAATACATGTTTTCTACGATTGCTTTGAGTTACGTGATTTACGTGAAACCTTTACGTAAGTTCCTTCGTACGGTATGAACTGGCTATGATTGTTGGGTTTCACAGAAATAAGTCCATGCCTAACCTCCAGGTCCGATGCCGCCGCCTAGCAAAAGAGAACCAAAACAGCCGCACGGGACTCGTTCGACATCGAACACCAAACCAGGGGGACAGCTGTAGATGGCATAGGGTACAGCCTTGCTTCGGAACTGTCCTGGGTTGCCGGCGATAACTTCATACGGACACGAATCTGGATGAAAAATTACAAGACATTTAGCACTTCTAAAAATGTGTCACTTAGTGTCAGCATAGTTAGCACATGCATATAATTAACCCTTACTGCGGGTACAATATTGCAGTGCAATGTTCTTGTGTTGCTGGCGACAATATTCGACAAGATTCTGACGACGTTTCTAGAAGACAACTCGACATTTAGCATATAATTATATGTATACATGGTCCAAACTATATGGGTACTAAGCTGCATTGAAACCTACTTTGCTTCTACATGGTGCACATGACGGATGGAATAAAAAGATCCCTTGCAATAAATGCTCTAGCTCATAGCTGCATGTGAGCATGGTGTGCGTCGTGGCAAACATTACCTACATGACTGAAATGGCCGGTCGGGTTGGATTGCGTCGTACTGACTTCGTGCAATTAAATTTCCTTATTAAGTAATCAGATCGGTGATGATGATGATTATGATGATAAAGATGATGACGATGTTTCGATAAACGTACTTCCTTCCTTGTTTTTGACTACTTCAGTCGAGTCGACTGGGAAGCATCCACACGGAGTCGCGGCAAAGTCAAACTCCAGTCCGATGGGACAGCTGTAGATAGCGCCGACTACCGTCTTACTCTCGAACATTGCTGGGTTGCCCGACACCGGCTTGTATGGACAATCGACGTCTGTGAAACATTTCATTGTACTAAGATATTAGTGTCTCAATTATACACTGTATATGATTGCTAATTACCTTGTACACTATTGTCACACACGTCTCTGTATATGGCAATGTCGATCAACCCACGTTACCACAATTCACTCAGCTGTATAAATAATCTACAAACAAAGGGGATACGTGAACGGATATTCTTCGCGCAGTAATTGCGATGGAAAGAACAGGTCTGCTATTGGGGGAAGTATAATGCGCTTTGAGTAGTCCCAATGATTGGACAAGCCGCCATTTAAGAACGTATATTTGTATATACTATTGATTTTTGCAAGAATGTCCCATTTGTGTATGTACATGGTATTGACTTGGGACGATATTTTCACAAATTCCTATGTTTAATGGTAATGAACTTTGACAATATTGTTAATCTTGTTTCTGTGGAATACACTACAGTACTTGGATAATATTACCATAAATAATTATGTATATGGTAATAAACCTGGATAAGAGCGCAACACACGCACACACTTGTATAATTGAGATATTATATTAAAAAGCGAAACAAAAGTTATGGCGTTGGGCTGTGCATCCTAAAGATGGCTCCAGGCTTGCTCTCAAACTGTCCCGGATGACCATCTACGGGCTTGTACTGACACAAACGAAAACAGACGTCATGCCGCTGATGTGCTATGGCTTCAGTGAAGTACGGAGTTAATCAACAAAAACGCAATTGGTCAGGTAGACGTCATTTTCATACGTTTCATCATGTGAAGCAGATTAACGCTATTACTCGAAGAGGTGCTTAACTTTTCCACTCCTGTTATTTCTCTCATCACAAGTACGATTGTTGTGCGATTACATTCGATATGTTCGCGTATGGAATTGCCGAGACATGAAGAGCAATATATGCGCGATATGGCATTAGTGTGTTCACATCCGTTATGTGTAGCCAGCGTTCCTGTTATATATTATTCTAATTCTTTCACCTTGGTCCAAGGGCCTCGACCACATGACTCCGACCTCTCGACGCGTCGTCTCCATCTGTTGCGATCTTCTGCCCTGCTCTCCCACCCTCGGTTGTTCAACGCTGTCCTTTCTATTTATCTCTTCACAAAATACATCCATTATCATTTCGGTCGTCCTTTTTCCCTTCTACCGCCGTTTTCTGATTTCCATGTTCCATTTATGAATCTCTCCTCGCTGTACATATCCTGTCTATAACAGTCTCCTCTTCACTATCGTCATCTTCATTTCATTCTTATCTCTTCTCCTACTTCCACCATCCACCTCCTCTCATATTAATCGATTTCAGCGACGATTGATAGGTTCATGCTTCCGATCAAAGAATCGATGACAATCTCGATCATTTTAGATTATATTCATTATGAATGTAATTCCTTTTAGTTATATGACGTATCTGTCCGAGATCGTGACAACACCATAAGTACAAACTTGAAAAAAAAGAGAAGACAGGGCATAACGTTATTGCAAAGTGCATTTTGACGTCGTATGACCTAGGCAGTATATATTTGAATATATCCGAGTAATTCTAGGTTTTAAACCGGGTTCCAGTGTTTGTAATGTTACTGCCATGACACAAATCCAAATTTGGAACTTAGATTCAAGTGGAACTTACTATCATCCACGGATGTTACGCCAGTGTCAGCGACCGTCACGCGCTCCGGGAAACATCCGCACGGAAAGAAGTCGAAGTCAAACTTCTGACCGTAAGGGCAGTTGTAGATGGCTCCAGGCACCAACTTGCTCTCAAACTGTTCCGGGTGACCATCTACGGGCTTGTACTGACAGTCTGGATCTGTAGATAAACAGACACCATCTCCAGCTAAAGCGAAATAAAAGTCATGGTTTCGGGCTTATGCTTCTAAAACTAATCATGTGCAATTAAAATCAAGAATATCATGCCAGTGTTTTACTCAGAATGTGTTTTAAAAGTGTGATGTTTTGGTCTAATATCCGTTTTCCTGGCGGCTTACGTGTTGACCTGGGGACCAATAAGCGCCTCGCAGTTCTCGTAAGTGCATCGACCTGGAGGGAATATGGCGCGGCCCATTACATTAAAATGTTGTGTTCAAAAAGATATTAATAGTAAACCATTAGTGTGATATTCGTAATTGTAGTTGCAAATGTTTATGTTTTAGTAACTCTTGTAGGTGCAAATATAAAACGTTTGTTCCCCGTTTAAGAATTATTTAGCAAAAGCGAAATGGGTGAAATCGGTATGATTTACATAAGTGACATCTTTTGAAGGAGATTGATATAATTGTTCGAACTTCATTTCTGTGTTTTGTGTACTTAAAATTACGATTGTCTTACGATTAGATGCAATAGAAAATTCGTGTAGCGTATAAATTGAATTACCGAGATAGGAAGTGCCATGCGTAAACGGTGTCGCATTAGTGTATTTATATCCGTTGTGTGGTGTCAGTGTTCCTGTTATATCTTTTTTATTCTCCCCCCCCGTGGTCTCATGAAATGGTGCCGGCCACAACATTTAATTTGCTCCGACCTCAACGAGTCGTCCCCATGTATTGCTATCTTCTGCCGTTCTCCCCCACTGTCGGCTGTTCATCACTGCTCAGTAATATTTTTAATTATTTCACAGTAAGTTTACCTTTTTCTGCCCGTGACGTTTCGACTGCTATCAGAAATCATCTTCAGACGACAACCGCTAGATGGCGACACTGTAGTCATTCCACGACATATAGCGGTAGTCATCTGAAGAAGATTGCTGACAGCAGTCGAAACATCACGGGAATAAAAAGATAAACGGACAGTGAAATAAGTAAAAAATATTACTCGTTTGAACCATCCAGTCTGATGAACATCATTGATTCAACAGTGTCGTTTCGAAGTATCTCTTAACACGATTCCTTCACATTAATTTCGGTCTTCCTCTTCTTCTTCTTCCACAATCTTCTGTTTCAATGCTCCCTTTTTCAATCTCTCCCAACTCAATTTTAAGTATATGTCCTGCCCATATCCCACTATCTTCACCCTCATACATCTCTTCGTTCTGATCATTTATAATGATTCACTTCACCCATCTTCATTCAGTCATCTCGCTATACTTTTAACAAAGTGTGTCATGCCTCATGACATGGATACAAATTTAGCTTCAGTTAGAACTTACTATCATCCACGGATGTTACGCCAGTGTCAGCGACCGTCACGCGCTCCGGGAAACATCCGCACGGAAAGAAGTCGAAGTCAAACTTCTGACCGTAAGGACAGTTGTAGATGGCTCCAGGCACCAACTTGCTCTCAAACTGTTCCGGGTGATCATCTACGGGCTTGTACTGACAGTCTGGATCTGCAAGGAAATATACATGTGTCACAGGGATGTCAAAGTTTCAGTTAAGTAAGGAGTTATTTTTAAAAAGCAAAATGGGTCAAGTCGATGTGATTTACGTGTTTGTTAACCTGTGAAGGCAATTAACATTATACCTCTCTTCATTCTGATCACCTTTATTAATTCACTTCACCCATCTTCATTCAGTCATCTTGCTTTATTTTTAACAAAGTGTGTCGTGCCTCATGACATGGACACAAACTTAGCTTCAAATGGAACTTACTATCATCCACGGATGTTACGCCAGTGTCAGCGACCGTCACGCGCTCCGGGAAACATCCGCACGGAAAGAAGTCGAAGTCAAACTTCTGACCGTAAGGACAGTTGTAGATGGCTCCAGGCACCAACTTGCTCTCAAACTGTTCCGGGTGACCATCTACGGGCTTGTACTGACAGTCGGGATCTGCAGGCAAACGTACACCGTGTCACTTGGATGTTATCGCTCCAGTTAAATAAAGAGTGATTTTGAAAAAGCTAAACTGGTCAAGCCCTTGTCATTTTGATATGTGTTAACTTGTGAAGGCAATTATTATTATACCTCGAAATGTTGCCGTATTATTATACCTCGAAATGTTGCCGTATTATTATACCTCGAAATGTTACCGTATTCTCTCCTGTTTTTATCTGTCACGAATATTACGATTGTTTTGCGATTCGTTGCAATTAAAAACTGTGCGTATTTCATAATACTGCAATCTCGAAACACGGACACTTCGATGTTAAATACCTGCCCGTAAGGACAATTTTAGATAGTTTCATCTATCAACTTGCCAGGTGCATAAGCGATGTCACATTAGTGTGTTTCTATCCGTTGCGTGTCGCCACTGTTTCTGGCATTGCTTACTTGTTAATGCAGTAAGCGTTTGGTCGTCGTATATCCTAGACAAGTTATCGTTTGCATTCTTTCGAACCATTCAAAGTTAGAACTGAGGTGCCAACATTTGTCATTGCACAGCTTCATGAGACAGACACAAAGTTGGCACTTAGCTTCAATTGGAACTTACTATCATCCACGGATGTTACGCCAGTGTCAGCGACCGTCACACGCTCCGGGAAACATCCGCACGGAAAGAAGTCGAAGTCATATTTCTGACCGTAAGGGCAGTTGTAGATGGCTCCAGGCACCAACTTGCTCTCAAACTGTTCCGGGTGACCATCTACGGGCTTGTACTGACAGTCAGGATCTGCAGAGAAACGTTGACAACGTTATTGTTATATATTATTCTTAGTATTACTATTAGTATTATTAAAATTACTATTATTATTATTAGTAGTAGTGTTGTTATTATTTTCAATATGTATGTTACATAATTATATTTTCTTATGTAAAATACAGGACAGCTACAATTGGAAGATGATTGGTTGCGAGCATATCGTGATCCGCGACAACGCTGGACGGCGTGCACCATCTCTATCAACGAACCGTTCCCGAATAAACAAGGAACGTAGTAACAGGTACGTACTCGGGTCTTCGGTTGCCTCTTGCGCTGGAGACGTTTTCTGTTTCGGTGGGTAACAACCGCATGGAAAGAAATCGAAGTCGTACACCAGGGTGACGGGGCATGTGTAGATTGCTCCAGGCACTAATTTGCTCTCGAATTTCTCAGGGTGACCCGCTACAGGTTTGTACAGGCAGCTATCTGCTGGGAAACACAACAAACTGTACTGTTACATGCCTGCTGTGGATGACATTGATTCATACGACATGGATGTTGAGCGTATAATCACAGGACATGAACAACTTCTTCGAGATATGACAAATAGTACATTTTTGGGAGCCGATGGTTTTGTTGGGTCCCACACAGTTACAAGCCAACAGAAGCAATGATGTTGTACCTAGAAACTATACATCGGCTAGTCATGGAGGGTGATTTGAGCTGGTTTCATTTACTGTTGTTACAACATGCACGCACGCACGAATGGTAATGGTCGTCTTGTACCAGTTCCGTTTCAGATGGATAGTTGGTTATTATAATTTTGTCGATGCGATTGATGCAGGTGAAAAGCCATTACAACCTCACGTACCTGACGGAGAAAGTTCCGCTGCACACTCTTCGCCTGGCATGTCTACGAATATCGAGAAACAGCTTACAATCACAGTAATATTACCGTCTAGGATGGCGAAGCATCGCACACATGAATGTAGTGAATAACCAACAAATGCGAAACAAACGTTTGTAATCATACCATCGTCTACGTACGCATTGTGCACAGCATGTTAGTTAAGCAATATTCCAATGAATAAGTATATGATATGCATGTTACTATTAGAACACAGCAACAAAATTATAGATGCTAGAATAATATGATATATTCTAGAAGCATAGTACGTAATATATACCTGCTGTAAGGTCTGCAGTAATGACTGGATTAACGCATGCAGTTTGGCTAAATCATTATATTTTATTGATACATTATAAAGGTAAGCGCAACAAATAAAATAAATGCATTTTTTAAATACCTAATTTTTTAAGCATGTACTTACATATTGCAGCGATGACTGCCAACGTCAGCCGAAGTAATGTGTTCGACATCTTGCCCTCTCCTCGTAGAGGGATCACCTTAGCAATAAATCGTACTGCAAACAATATATAAACACATATTATCACATGATTAGTCACACTGTATATACTGGTGGAGGTCAGAAAAGTTACGCTGATGAAACTGCTACTGTTGATACGCCATTTAAAAAACAATCTGAAGAAAATATTGCGCAACAGGTCCATATTCCAAATCTCTAGTAGTTATTTCATCGGCGCAATGCAAATAAAATGTTGTAAAAAGGTTGTTTTAGAGAAAAACTTACATTTATCGCACGACCAATACACGCACCGACAAATCGTAATTCACGTATTACCCAATGAACGACCATTTTATATGATGTTATGGTCACGTACCTAGCTTAGCAAAACCGTATCCATAGCAGTAGTTGGATAATCAACAGTAGCATATTCACCAGTATGACTTTTACTGCCAACATGACTATACAATAGAGGGTAGCGACATTAACTCTGGTTAATGTATCTTAGATGTCTAACACGTGCTGGCTATACAATTCAATTGATGTAAATTGGTAACCTCAACGCCTAACAACATAAAAATGCAAATAATCCATAAAATAATAACACGATATGTTGTGAATATAATTATGTTCAATTCATATGAGAAAATCAAAACAAGTAAGAATAAATATTATATTATATACAATAAATAACTTGGCTCGTATAATTTCAATTGGACGCTGGTGTATTACAGTTGCATGAGCAACAGGATCTGCTCAACTTCCTTGAAAACGACTTGTGATTAATTGGTTATAACGGTGCACTTTTGGCAGCTTGACGTAACATATGTTGATGATTTTAGTATTTGACAGCCCAGACTATGAAGGCATATTATATAGTCAATAATACAGTGAGATATGTATACATGTCGAGTTTACTAGTTAGTTACATCAATCAAATTGTTTACGTGCTAGCTTTCTTGATGTCTTTGTAGACACATTATATTGCCATTAATGCAGTGAGATATGTATGCACGTCGAGTTTACTAGTTAGTTACATAAATCAAATTGTTTACGTGTTAGTTTTCTTTATGTCTTTGTAGACACATTATATAAACATAAATGCGGTGAGATATGTATGCACGTCGAGTTTACTGGTTAATTACAAACATCTAGAAACAAACGAATGGACGAAGTCATGTTGATCTTGCTCATAATAAAAATTATATACATATGTCATACAGGATAGGCCCACTCCGTAGACTTGACATTGTTTAATTGTCAATTAAATTAGCTTCACTCGTCTCGTTGTGGACTAATTTCGCGAAACATTAAACCTATCTTGTATCCGCTACAATGTGCTAACTAGCTATTATATCCTTGCAGGCACATTATATAGGCATTAGTACAGTGAGACATGTGTATACGTCGAGATTCGCGATGGACTAAATTAAATGAGGAAAGAATGCTAGAATCGCAACCAAAGCGAAGACAATTTTTAGGTGACCGCAGCCCACTCGAGACAGATATGTGTATGTTCAAGCGATTTATATGCAGTAGTATAGTTTGCCCCCCCCCCCCCGCCTCTCTCTCTCTGTCTCTCTCTCTATCTCTATCTCTCTCTCTATTCTGCCCACACGGTATACCCGCATTTGTGTACCTTTACTCACTTTCAAATAAATTATCAGTATAAACTTTCTCTGTTTTCCAATGCTTACCATCCGTCTCTTATTTGCATCGCCCTTAGCTACGTTATCTCACTGCCTACCTTTTATTCTCTACCTCAGAAACTTCCGTTTATGCGATTAGTAACTTGAAAGTGATGAAGAATAAAATATTATACTTAGCCATGTGCAATAGTACTTACATTAGGCGGCTAACTTCGACTTCTGGTGCGTGTTCGTCCGATGTCACAATGGCTGCAAAGGTACTGAATTCACAGCGCCGTCCGCAGATTATATTCACCTGAGGATCACATAATTTATGCATGTCGACGTCCTACGCCCAAGCACCACTCCAATTAAATAACGTATCAATTTAACGTTACGTAATTTTCCGAGCAATAACCCGCGCAATCCAATAGAGGCGTGGTTTGATTTAGCTGTTAATGAGATCATGAATGTTGTCACTTCTGTCTAGCGTGCGACAACTTTACCCATAAACCGATATGAAATACGCGAATTTCATACGATATGATAAGTGGTTCTCATACGCCCTTAGCGAGCATTAATAATAATCAATCCCATGCTGTATGAACTGGTACGATATTTTCACTTGCTGGATGTTAGAACTAGCCGACACCCAGTACTTATGTTTGATGATATATTTACATTCATTACGATAATACGCGGACGTAGGCCAAGATAAAAATGACGTGGCAGGTGATTTAGTCTGGAAGGAGGAACACTACCGAAGAAACCAGCGTTGGTGGGACCGCCAGGCTGCAGGAAAGGGGAAGACCGCAATCAAATTGGGGAAGATTGCATACAGAGGGATGTTAACAACGCAGAGGAGGACGACAGGTGGGGGGAGACTGCTAATAGGGAGAAGTGGAAAGTGATAACAGACGGGGCAGTGCTGCAGTACGTGAACTCACCCCTCACCAAGGGCACAACGCGGAAGACCACAGGTAAAATGTTTTATTTAATGTCTTCAAGCGTAAGGTATACCAAAGACATAGTAAGCATCTTCTAGGTTTCACGTGACAACCAAGCCTAAACTGGCATATATACATATATATATATATATATTATATATATTTATATATTATATATATATATATATATATATATATATACATTTTATATATATATATATATATATATATATATATATATATATATATATATATATATATATATATATATATATATATATATCCCACTTGCTGTCTTGGTCGATGTGTTTCCTGGAAACAGACGTTTGAGACGCGCTCGCTCCCAAACTTCAAAGAGAGTTTCCATGAAATGCCTATCATTACACGTCAGACAAGAGACGACAGGTTCACAATCAATTAAAGTTAAGTTACCGTATGCTGGTCTCGTACATTCGAGCGCGCAATCCCTCGAGTTAACACAGCAACTGATCCTCGCTAGTGGTGGATTTGTCGGTTTACCCTACGCCATATGCGAATGTATGCTAAATCATCTGTATTTGGCCCCACTTGCTGTCTTGGTTGACATGTTTCTGGGCACTAGACGCGCCCGCGTCCCAAAGTTCAAAGAACATTTCCATGAATGTCTATCATTACCCGTCGACGGCGACAGTCAACTACTAAGATCCCGTAAACGAAAACTTTCTGCTGGCTGATCTGCCAGGGGTAGTCAGAAGCCTCTGGCGGCGAGGTTGCGCGCCTCGCCTAATGATGGCGTAGCCATATAGAATGTCCCTAGCCTCACATAAGATATAATGTGTTTATATAATGTATGCATGTATGTATGTATGTATGTATGTATGTATGTATGTATGAATGTATGTGTGTGCAAATTATGACAAATATGTCATTATTTTCCTCAACCAAGCTGGCGTTGAGTACGTGTGTTGTGGTGTGGTGCCCACGAGCCTGGTGAAACCGCAAATGGAACAACTTATAAGAGACGTCATACCAATAATGCATAGTCCCACTAGACGCGATAATCCAAGAAGCGTAGGGCATAGTTCAACTTGTTTGAATGTGTTGATCTTACCTGTACAGCCATCCCAATAATGGTACAAGTCTTACCTTGTCAAATGGCATTGTTTAAAGGCAATGTACCGCGATTTTCGCTGGTTAACTTTGGCTAACGCAGCTAGTTGGGTGTTTCGTGTCATTGGTTAACTTTGGCTAACGCAGCTAGTTGGGTGTTTCGTGTCATTGGTCAACTTTGGCTAACGCAGCTAGTTGGGTGTTTCGTGTCATTGGTCAACTTTGGCTAACGCAGCTAGTTGGGTGTTTCGTGTCATTGGTTAACTTTGGCTAACGCAGCTAGTTGGGTGTTTCGTGTCATTGGTTAACTTTGGCTAACGCAGCTAGTTGGGTGTTTCGTGTCATTGGTCAACTTTAGCTAACGCAGCTAGTTGGGTGTTTCGTGTCATTGGTTAACTTTGGCTAACGCAGCTAGTTGGGTGTTTCGTGTCATTGGTCAACTTTGGCTAACGCAGCTAGTTGGGTGTTTCGTGTCATTGGTTAACTTTGGCTAACGCAGCTAGTTGGGTGTTTCGTGTTATTAAAATTCACAACTTTGTTTAATGTTTAATGTTTGGTTCTCAAATTACTACTGGTTTACTCAGAATGTGTTCTAATAGTGGGAGATTTCGGTCATTTTGACTGAGCGCATGTTAAACTCCACCCTTCCATCTTTACTTTACTGTAGTATTTGTGAAGAGTTGACTTTCGAAAACGTACACATCCATTGTTATGAATGAATAATTAAGGGAAAACGTCTGGAGTATTATGAAACTATTTTATTCTAGCGTGAATACAACAATGAACTACAACACTCTGAAAGAAAACGTTTACCTCCGCAAACAAAGAAAATCTAATTTCATTCGTCATCTATTAATTGAAATGTTTAATTTTCACTTGTCTGGTTTTGATTGAAATGCCTGTGTAGATCGTGGAGGGTGCCGCACGCAGTCACGTGGCACACAAGACGTCTTCATTGGCTAATTTTGGAAATGTCTAGTTTTTAATTAAACACTCCGTTGGATTTTACTTGTTCTGAACGACAGGCATATACTTTCGTGTTGCCAGTGAAGTAGTACGTCTGGGTTTGATTGTAAAAGTTAACAAATAACATGCAGCATGACGTGTACAGTAGGAAAAGGGGTTTACAAAACAAGTAAAAGTGGTGTCTGATTTTGAAAATCAACTCTTCATTTGTCATCAACAGGCAAAATATATTCAGGGCACTCTGCGATAAAACAGTCGTTCTGTTAACCAATGAATATCGCCGTACATTGCCTTCAACATAATCATGTGGTATTGCTTGCTAGCGCCCCGATTCTTACGTCTAACTGTTGTCACAGATCGTTCCGTGCAGCGATCTGCTATGTCTCCCTTTCATTCCTACTCAGCTACTAGAAATAAAACTGTCTGTTGTGTTCTTCAATCAAACTATCAATAATGTATTTTCAACAAACACATAGGCAACAAATGTTCTAAGACGATTTGTAACGACGAATGTTAAAGGTGGGGCACCGGTGTCGTAGTCATAGCTGAAACATAATGAATAAAACTAGAAATGGAAATACTGTTGGGTTTACGATAAGTGCTGCATAAAAACACGAGTAAACTGCATTAGTAAAACAATACATCAGTTAGGCTTACACAACTGAGATTCAAACTCTGACAAGCTCTAGCGTCAATTGTTAAAACAGTTTGCTTTATACAAAAAATACTTGTTAGCGTTATTTCTTCCAAAAAGCCAATCTACTTTAACTGCCATAGCTTTACATAAACTGGTACATTCACACTAGGTACATAAACAATTATGCTTCTAAAGGAAGAAAATCTAGTCCCTCTTGCCACGAAAGAAATGTCTTTATACCAGTCATACAAGTTGACAAATGAGCTGGTCTTATGCTATAAAAATGGGAATAATATCCCATAAATAGGTAAACATTCATGAAAATTCCCCCAAAATAGTTTGTGCATAATTTTTTTAGCGGCATAACTAGAGTCGTCGACGAAGTTCATAGACAACAATCAGTACAAATATTATTATTTTCGATAAAAAAATCCCATTCTCGTAATCCTTTTGCTTGATAAATCGGGCGGCTTTCTTTGGTGGTGTCTTGTCGTATTCCTCATCGGAAACGGCGAAAACTCAATCGCATGGTGTGCAACACAGAGGGCGCCACGGGTCGCCATGCTAGTTGATGCCAATGCCGCTACACGCTACAATGGCGCTGAATGCTTTACTTCGGTTTGTGTTTAAGATGTTACAATCGTTTGAGTTTAGTTAAGATGCCTATTGTTCTGGAGCAACTCTTTGAAAGGTGGTCGATGTGGCTTTGCCAGTTTAATTGTTCATTAAAACTTAGCCCTAAGAAATTGAACTCATATACTTTATCAATATTTGAATGATCTATTTTTAGATTTGGTGGGTTTACCATATAATTTTTTTTAGCCGTTTTGAAAATCATATATTTGGTTTTATTTACATTTAGAGATAATTTATTTAATTTCAGCCACTCGTTAATTTCGTCTAGTTCTGTGTTGATTAGGTATTCTACTTTTTTATATTGTGCAAACGAATATAGGGTACTTGAAAGGGTCGTGTCATCAGCGTACATAATAAAGTTGAATTTTGAACTAGATTGGGCAGTCATTAATGTTAATTATCAATAATTAAGGGCCTAGAATTGTTTCTTGGGGTGCGCCTGTTGAGATATTAAGCATTTCTGATTGGGCTTCCTCAATTTCTAGGTACTGTTCTCTATTTGTAAAACAATTGTTTAGTATATTTAAATCTACTCCTTTTACGTCTAAACTCTAACTTATCTATTAATATTGAGTGGTCCAAGGTATCAAATCATGTTGACAGGTCCAAGTAAACATTTATAGGTATTTATACCCTGCTGATGCTTAATGGCAGAACCCTGAGATCGTTTGCTACAAGAACACACAAAGAATGATTGTTGGTAAAGGTAATTTAATAATTGTACCAACAGAAAATAATATGACTCAATGAAAAAGTAGCTTGGCAGCTAGCACAAACATGCTCATCAATACAAATACAATAAAATACAATACATGTATATCAAATGAGATATCGCTTAGTTGTAAATACAAAGTTGAGAAACAATTATTAAATGACAAAAGTACTAGTAGCAAAGGTGGGGCGGTCCTTTGTCCCACCACATAAACATATAATATCATCATCATAACAACGTTGTACAATGATCAACTAACCAGTCAAATATGCATCTAAAAATTAAAGGTTATGTACTACAATCCCCATTGGGATTCTCATGAAAGAAAAAATTCAATTGTTAAAAAATTGTCGTAAGCATGCATATTACTGACCAAGACATTGTGTATACAAGTGAATACAGACTATATGCACTAAAACCTTCTAAAAACCCTATGGGAAAATTATACATGAAGGAAAGCGTTAACGCACAATGGTGATTGTTTATCACAACCAAATTAGGAACTATCGGGAGTTGAATGTACAATACAGAATCATAACATGGTAAGCAACACGCGAACAATGGAGGTAGACAGGGGAGGTTGGTGGGAAGAAAAACTTCCAATGTGATGGCTTTGCAAAGTACGTCTAGCGTGGCTCAGAGTTCCAACACAAAGGGAATGACTCTCATTCGCCACGTGATCACCTGGCGTCATTTGACCACGAACCGTTTCGCGTACTACGGACTGTTTCCCAGGTTGCGGACTGTAGATCACAGACTAACACTACCGCAACAATTAAACCAGTAATTTTCACCTCACATTGTATAAACACTATTTTGACATGTGTAAAAATATTCATTTATACCCTGCTGATGCTAAATGGCAGAACACTGAGCTCGTTTGATACAGGAACACACAAAGAGTGATTGTTGGTAAAGGTCATTTAATAATTGTACCAACAGAAAATAATATGAATCAATGAAAAAGTAGCTTGGCAGCTAGCACAAACATGCTCATAAAAATACAATAAAATACAATACATGTATATCAAATGAGATATCGCTTAGGCGGTCCTTTGTCCCACCAGGCCTCCAGTAATAGAGGCCCAACCCCCACCCCATGACTCTCGTTCGCCACGTGATCACCTAGCGTCATTTGACCACGAACCGTTTCGCGTACTACGGACTGTTTCCCAGGTTGCGGACTGAAGATCACAGACTAACACTACCGCAACAATTAAACCAGTCATTTTCACCTCACATTGTATAAACACTATTTTGACATGTGTAAAAATATTAATTTAATATTATACATACCTGTCATACATATCCTGTCAATTAATTCTAGAGCGACAAATTCCGTTGAATGTTCCTTTCTAAATTCATACTGGTTATCGTACATAAGTTTGTGTCTTTTTTTAGAAAGAATCGACGTGGGTGTAAATAATTGTTTCGATTACTTTTGAGATTGCAGGTAAGATTGATATGATATGTAGTTGCAGAATAGGGTATCGTCACCCTTTTTTATAAATTGGTATTTTAAGTTTGCCGGGGAAGATATCCGTAGTTAATATTTGGTTTGTGATTAAAGTTAAATATTTCGTCAAAACAGCTCCTACTGACTTTACTAGCCGTGAAGAAATCCCGTCAAATCCGCAACTTGCGTCTGAGTGCTTCGTATCTGTTGTCTTAGATATTGTTTCTTCATTAATAAGTTGAAAATTGAATACATTGTTATGTTGTTTATTAAGTTTAAGTTTTATTTGTGGAATGTTGTATTTGTTTTGCAACATTTGGGCCAATATTGTTAAAATACGAATTATATGTGTTTGCCGTTTTATGTACTATGATATTGTCGTTATATATAACAGAATTGCGGAACGTTTTCTGTCTGTATGTTCTAGAAAGAAAGCCATCAATTGTTTCCCATGTTTTTATGTTATTCTTGAATTTGTCAAAACATGACTCGTAATGAAAATATTCTGGTGATTCGGGTCGAGTTGGTTTGAATGTCTTATATAACTTGTCTCTGTGTCGAATTAATTTGAGTAAACCTAACGCAATCCAAGTGGATTCCTTGTGTTTGTATTTTTTTATTTAACTGTTTTATATGGCATATGTTTATTTTTTGCACGTTTAATTGTGTCATGTAGTATACTATAGGCTATATTAAGGTTTGTATCAGGATATTGGTCAAGGTTGCTGTAAATATTTGATGATAAAACCTCATGTTTAAATGTAGATATTGAATTCCGCAGGACATAACTTTGCTCTGAGTACCAGGCATCGGTTTGGCGTGTACTCTGACAGACAGGGAATCAGACACGCACGTAGACTGCGTTTTGTTTGCCTTAAGGAACTTAGGCAAACACCCTATTCAGCACTTGCTTAGTGACAGTGGCATCTGCTAGGTGGATGCCCATTGCTCGAAGCAAGCGTTTCGGAGCAGATACTAATTTGACGTAATACTAAGTTCGTTCGGGATGTTGACTTTCGGTGGCATGCTGATGCAACCGTGTAGTTGAAGTCTGCGATTTGTTGTGCACGTTTGCACATGGGGTTATGCTACCCGCGCTGCGCGCATTTTCATTATCGTACCATTTTTATTCATGAACGGGCGTACCATGTTGTTAATTGTGATTCTTCACATTAGACAAAAATCCTTCAAAACTAAAGATTATTTGCTTCTAAGGGTGATAATATTAGCTAAGTTGTATCCCTCCCATATACGACCTGGCTATTTAGTCAAAGTAAAAATTCACACACGTCTCTATAAATATCGCTATATCCACTTATCAAGACAATTCAAATTTATTATAATTCTTTACAATAAATACAGTGCAGAGCGAAACCCTATGTAATAACGAAATGTAGAAGTGAACAATAGGGATAAAGCATCTTAGTTATAAAACACAGAAACATTGTGCACGTGTAGAAAAGTATTCGTGTATGTGACGCAAGTTCTTCAGTCTTCAGTTCATTAATCCATACAGCCCCTTCTGGGGCTAACATAATGTAGCATGACGGAGGCAGACATTTTCGCAGTGGAATATTTGCAAATACACTATAATTTCACAGGTATTGAGTATATGGCATTTTTCGGCGATCTTTTACTTTCTGACTTAACCATGAAAACGACCACATAGAACACCAAAACTTCTCCTCATATATCTACTTTACATATACGCATGTCACGTGAGTAGTAGGGAATTAGTTCTCAATAGTTATTGTGGTGCGCGTACGCACGATTCACTTCCGTTTCCGGTTGCGCGCGCATCCTTCTGGGGGTAAGGAGCGCCCCCTAGCGACTGGAGCTAACCCTAACAGTCTAGAGCGCCCCCTGGCGACTAAATTTAATTTTAATTTTAATTTTAATTTTAATTTTATTTTATTTATTTTATTTATTTAGCCCAGCCTCACAACCTTCTGGGTAGCCCGAGCGCCCCCTGGCCCGTAACCCTATCCGTAACCCTATAGTGCCTCCTAGCGACCGTAGCGTGACCTAATCTCGGCTTAACAACTGACGGGCGGGTTGGCGGACTGACGGGCGGGGATACCTAACGGACTACCAGTACCGGAGGGTCATTAACCTAGTGACTGGACGAGGACCGAAGGAAGGGTCTCCGGAGCGCTATTTTACCCCGAACTATACTAACCCTCTCCTAGCGCCTCCTATCGATCGACTGTAATGTGATCATTAACGAACTTGACTGGACTGCTAATAAAGGGTGATCGATAACCTAACAAGGAGACGAACAAAATGTATGGGTACACACGTATTTTATTGAATACAACAAAACAGCAGCAGTACAAACGAGACGATCGTACAAGCGTGTTTGAATGAATACAACAAAGCAACGAGGTATGCACGTAAGATGATGATGATGATGAGACGACTTGCAGATGTTTATCACCGTGTCAGAGGTCGTGAACTTACGGGTGTCTCCACCTCGCCAGAGGTTCGAGGGCGAGCTTACGAGTGGTGAGACCACCGCGCCAGAGGCTCAGTACGATAGACGATGATAGTACGGTATACCCTTTTTCAGTAGTTTAATCCAATCGAACACGCGACAATCGTTAGCAACCAGATCGGTGCGGAAAGCGTTTACGAAAGTTCTCATCGGAGAACCGTTACAACGAAACATTATATAAGTCACGCAATATTGTCCGCAAACGTTAGACAGAGGACTCTGAAGTCTCTTGCTATTATGAGTCCACTCGGAACAGTGTTTGTTCAAGAAGGTGCGGAACGTCGCATGACGAGGTGGCAGGCCGTACGAACAGAAGTATTCGCCGCGCCCGTCGGAGGACAGGTACAGCGCTATCCAATGTTCGCCCGGTTCGTCACCGTCGTCGGTGTTGCACACGAAGGCGATCGGCAAAGCGTCTATTTTTTTAGGCAGTCCGTCTTTGGGCACGACGCCGCCAAAGACGGACGCGGAGTTCGGATCCAGCGCCAGTAGACGGGCGATCTGCAGGGTATCCATCTCAGTAGTCGTAGATGACGTTGCGGTTCTTGTCGATTTCCAGCACGGCTTCGAATTCGGCGTAGGCGACGACGTTCACGGTGGTGCGAAGCGCTTCTCTGAAATGAAATTCTATGCGCAGGTTGCCCTTTTGCACCAGATGGAAGCAGGGACCGTCGCACTGGTCGGGGGTCAGGTCGAAACAGAAGAAGGTGTAGCCGTCTCGGTAGTCGTCGCGAGTCAGATCGTTCCCCTCGTCCTGCCAGATCTTGCCGGTCGAGGTGAACAGGCTCGCGTAGCTTCTGGCGAAGAGGTTTTCTGCGAAGTTGGGCTGGAAGGGCTTGGCGGGTATCTGACGTCCGTCCACGTACACCGAGTGGAAGCCTATGGTGTTGTTCTTGGCGTGAAACGGATTTTTAGCGTACGCTCCGTTGTAGGCGTCGTAGTCGATGCAGCACAGTACGAGACGTTTCGGCAGGGTACCGTTGAAGAGGTTCTCGTGCGTGTGCGACAGAGCTCCCGTGGGAATGGAGTACACCTTGCAGTCGACGGGTCGTAACGGATACTTGACCGTACTCCGCTCGAGAGCCTTGACGTGGGCTATCTGCACGGCGGGGTTGAGGGTGGCCGTTTTGACGAACAAGGAGGCGTTGACGATGGTTATCTTGTACTCGTTGGCTCCGGCAGACATCAGCGCAAACGAGGGCTTGCTACGCACCAGTCGTATTTTGACGTCGACGCCGTTGATCAGGAATTTATCTTGCAGAAACAAATCCACGTGGAGACGACCCATCATGTCGACCACGCGACTGCCGGTTATGTAATCTCGTCGAGCCACGAACCCGCGGTTAGGTGCGGGTCCGCCGGCCAGCTCGACGGCGTTCATGCGACTAGACGTGTCCTTGTACCACAGCTGATTCGTCAGCTGCGTCGACTTGGCGTCGGATCCGTAACTCAGCAGCGTCTCTATGTAGGCTCGATACGCGTACGTGTTGGTCGAAGGGGTCACGAGCGTACCGTTCAGGGAGACGTCGACTTGACTCCACAGCGAATGCAGCCAGTTGTTCACCGGTCCGACGGGTTCGGCCGCGTCGAGATCGTCTCCGTTGACTCGCGTCACCTTCGCCTGCACGTGTAGCATTGTGTTGGCGAGATCAAGGTAATCGTCGCCCGATCCGGGGATGAGGAATTCTATCGGTCCTCCAGAGTCCAGAGAGGCCATGGGTTGATGTTCCACCACGTGACTGTCGATGATGCAGGTCTGAGTGGAGGGTACGGTGAAGAGATCCAGCTCGCTCTTGACTCCCTCGCACGACTGTCTATGCACGAAAGCCATTGTCGAATATGTCGGCCTGTCGTTTCTTGGACGTCTGTCGTTTGCGTCGTTGTTGTACTGCAGTGAATCTCGTCTTCGCGGACGGTCGTTTTATACGTTTACCAGGGACCCGAAGACCGCTCAGCACGGCATCGGTGACGCGTCGCTTGGCGGCCGTTTTTATGTTCTGACCTGATAAGACGTCGCCGGCTATGCGAACGCCGGTCTTCAACGCTCCCTTGCCCAAAGCCAAGGCACCTCTCTTGACGAGCGGCATGACACTGCGCAATAGACCGCCGAACAGACTGCCCAGTCCGTGACCTCGCTGGTATTGCGCACCGTCGAAGTAGGGCAGCGCACCGCCAGCCTGTCGCGCGTAATAGTCGTTGTAATTCATCAGAACAGTCCGGTCTTGCGTCGACGAAAATGAAGCGTACCATTCTGCCGTATTCGAATGGTACGCGTCGACCCATGTCGTCTCTTATATCCATCTCGATCGTGTGGAAGGTCGAGCGCAACAGAGGTACGTAGTGAATGTTAGTGAAACGATCGGATAGTATGTCGCCGTGACGTCCGCTAATCGGAAGGGTTCGTAACAGAGGCGCGAGAGTATCACCCACTATACGAGACTCCACGATGTCCGTGTAGACGTATAGAGTATTGAACCCCTGCGTCATGTTCACCACATCGTCGGCTTCGATGTGGAAGGGATACGAGGAGTCGGAAGGGTGTACGTCGTCGACGGAGGATGACGTAACCTCCTCAGCCTCCCGCTCGATGATTGTGGGGGTGCGGAAACCTAACATGGACGTTATCGAGCTGTGGATCGGTGTGATGAATACGGTGTTCGGTGTCGTGTGTAACGTCATTTTTTGAGTAACGGAACTGTAGCTCATTTGAGCCCGTGTCTTCTCCGACCACAGACGGTGCAGTCCCTTGTTGATGTGATACATCAATGTTAACGGATCGTCGTAATACCCACACGACAACTTCGAACGTCGGGTCACGTCCGGTTCATCGACCTCGTAGAGGAATAACCAGACATCGTTCTCTGTGACGTTATACCAAGATACTGGATATCTGACAACCCACACTCCCACTCGCCGGTCAGATCGATGCGTTGAGGTAAGTCCGTGAAGTAATGGGTCAAGGTGTTGTCGGGGTGCGTCTTCATGGAAGCGTTGCTAGGCAGCGTCATGTAGAAATCAGTCGCCATTACGTCTCAACGTGGTATTGGGCAGCAGGTAACCCAACGAACTACTCAACAGAGCCGTCCACAGATTAGAATCGCCGTGACCTACAGTTAGGTTGTAGATGCTTATCACGATGACCGTGTATAAGATGACGACCTGACACAGAAATACTATCTCCTCTTTGGGACACTCGGTGCCGAACAGATGCCAAGGAGTACTGTCGTTCGACGTATCGGTACAATCCTCCTCCTCCTCCTCTTCTATGACATCGGTGACGGTCTGCGGCGTCGTGTCTTGCGATGACATAATGACGAGCTGTCCCACGCGCTGCTAGTCTTTATAGCGGAGTGAGTGCCTTGGCATCGATCCAACTGTTGAATTTGGACGGATGTCCGAACCATTTCACCAAAGCCTCCGTTCTTGCGCCGACCTTACGACGCTGCAGCACCGATTCGACGCGGTATACTTTATCGGCCGGTACCGACACTTTCTGCAGCTCCAGTTCGTAGAAGGTGTCGTCCAGCACGTCGCCGAGATCGTCCCGCAGGCGGTACACGGGCGGTTCGGAGGGATGAACTTCGTGTACGGTGAACACCTCTTCGCTCCAGTTCGTCTCGTAGCCCTTTTCGAACGTGCCTTTGTACTTGCTGATGCGTACGCGATCCGACACGTTCAACTTGGGTACGCCCTTACCGTCGTGTCCGTACAGACGTTGCCACACCTTTTCTTGATTCTTTGCATTGACCCGCGACGGAGCCATACCGATGCTGTGGTGGCGGGTGTCGTTGTACGTTCGCACCAGGTCTGGAAGGACGTCGATGTAACGCCACGTCTGAAGTTTCGTGAAGTAGCGCCACATGTGCGTCTTCAACGTTCTGTTGAATCGTTCCACGATGCTCGCCTTCGTCTCCGCGTTGTGCGTGGAGAAGTGATGAACGCCGCGTTTCTTAAAGAATGCCTGAACGGATTTATTCAGAAATTCCATTCCCCGATCCGTTTGCAGCGTCTGCGGTCGGTCGTCTGCGAACGCGATTTGCAGCGCCGTGACCATCGATGTAGCGGACTTGTTCGGAATAGGAATGCACCTGGCTCGTTTCGAAAAGACGTCGATTATCGTGAGGAGAAAGGTCATACCGTCGTTGTCGTCTTTCAACGTTGTCAGGTCGACGAGATCGGCCTGCCACTGTTGGTTCATACCACCCACGATGACGCATCGTCTCTTGAAACGCCGTCTCGCCGGCTTGTGAAGACTGTAGGCGTCCTGTTCCGACAACCACTGCGCGACTATTTTCCGAGGCGCGTGCGTGACGCGTCGTAAGACATCGACTCCGCCGTAACTTCCTACCCGTTTCGGATCGAAGTAGACCTTCTTCAGACTCTTCGGCGCCATTAAAACAGAAGGTCCGATGCGTTGACGACGGTGGTGTCGTTGACGACTCCGGAGCACTGACGAACGACGAGGAGTACGCCGACGTATAGTAGGACGCACGTTATCGTTCCCACGACGGTAGCGACGGAACAACAGTCTAGCCGCGAAGCCATAGGTCGAATAACGTCCGTTGTATAAGAGTGCGGTATATAGCGTCGACGAGTGCGTAAAGTCCACCGAAAAGTATCGCAGCGACGACGGAACGGTACGCGTCTTGCGGATCCGACGACATGAGTACGTTGCAGGTGCAATATAATCTCCTTATAAAGCGTCCCAACCCATCAATTCGGGAGGCGGCGTAGGCAGGGAATGTTCCATGCGACGTTGGAGGGATGACCAGTTTAACGATCGTCGTCGTCGTTGTTGTCGTGGCGTAACAGTGGTGGGAGTCGCTGTCTGTCGTATGTAGGCTTTCCTGGCGACGTTACCGACCAACTCCATGGGTATGTTGATGGCACGAAGTTGCCGTGCGAACGACTGCCAACCCGTCGGATCGCCGGTCTTTCTCTTACGCAACAGGTCGTGAACGAGGTCCACCGCGTTACTTCCAGCAACCGGGACACCCTCGTGTATGAGCTCGCCACGATCGTTCCACGCGACGTTTCTTTTGAGATGCTCCATCAAACGTCTGGCTTTGGCCTGCAGACTCTTGGGAACGGTGTTCACCACGTCGGCCTCCATACTAGAGACTTCCTCCTTCTCCTTCTCGAACTTCGGTCCCACTTCCTTCCCTACTGAAACCACGCGTATCGGTTCATTGAAGCGTTTATCGACCGGGACGTTGTATCGTTGCAACACCTGATTATACAACGTGACCTTGGTCCCGTCGTTGAGGTCCTTTCTATCGAGGATGGTCTTCATCTCGTCATCGAGGGCTTGCACCTTCTTACCTACGGTGTCCGTTGGGGGAGGTGGTGAACGCAACGTGTCCAACACTCGCGGATCCATCAAGACCATCTTGCGTGCGTGTTCCATGTCTCTACTTCTTGAACAGCACCTCGCGAAGCAAGGGTAGAAAGACCGAACTCGCCAACGGCGCTAGGAAGGCCGATAGGAAACCTCCGCTCTGTCCCTTGCCGACTTGCGGTCGCAACAAGAGACGTCTTCTTTCGACTGTCGACGTTCTTTTGTGAGCCAACTTGCGTAAGTTCGTCATGTATTTATTCAAATGTCGCCTCTGTGTCGGAGTCAACGGAATGTTCTTCTTTAGTATGTTGTAGGCACATTCGGCCAGCGCGCACAGCAGATCGGCGTCGGCGTTGGCGATGATGGCTCTTCTCAGTTTGGCACTCTTGTACCTGTTCAGAGTCTGTATGCACAAAATGTGTCTCTTCACCAGAGCAGACATGGTGCGAATGAAGAGACGATTCGCGAGTTCGATCTTTTTATACCTTCGGTAGGTACACGTACTGCGCGTCGTCGTCGGGAAAGATGCACGTACGCAGACGCATGTCCTCGGGCGTGTCCTGTTTGAGATCGCTTTAAAAGCGTCTAGCACGAATTTCGTGCGTCCCGGATACATCTGACGCGCCAAGTTCGACATCTGTGTCGCATCGCGTGGGTTCTTGAACACAACCATGTAGTGAGTGTTAAGACTGATGGTACGACTCTCCTTGTTGTTAGAGAACAGGTTCTGCACGAGATACAGCACGGACGTGTTCCTGTGATGACTTTTTTAGTGAACAAGGTCGTGACCCGCTCGTCCGTTTCCATCATGAGATCGTCTATGACGATGAGGTTCCTCGTAGTCGATTCGAACATGGACTCCGTTGATAACCCTTCCTCGAACCGCACGTGAGTCAAGTCCGTCGTTGCGTAAGCCTCTTGCCACTCTCCGTAACACCACGTGATCTTTTCGGGAGGCGGATCGATCATTGCAGTGGCGTGACGCAACAGACGCGTCACGAACGTGCTCTTGCCGCATCCCGTCGGTCCGGCGACGATGCACGTGAAGGGATGTTTCCATCGCGCGTTCATGATCGATTATGACAGATGATCGGATCGCATCACCTTATCTACACGTCCGTCGGACCCGTGCTCAGTCCGTCCTCGTGCACCACTCGTTTGGCGTAGAAGTAGGTGAGAGCCGCTCGTTCCTGCACGTACGTCAGCACGGTTGATTTATGCACCCGGAACCCGCGGTTCTTTCCACTTCCGCTCCGACGGTTGGTGAGCACCTCCAGGAACGTCTCCTTGTCGATGGTGTTGTGACGTTTGCTCAGACCTTTGGTGCTGTACTTGTCGGTGGTTCCGAAACAATAGTACGTCTTGCTGCACAACCCCACGAATCCGTCACCTGACCACTCTACCTTGAACAGTACCGGTGTCCTCTTGTCGAACGCTCGTCGCGCCTTGCAACACTCCTTGTCTCCGATCCACGGTCTGTCATTCGGAACGATGTCGGAAATAATGATCTCGCAGTGCAGGGGTCACGAGAACATCGACGGACTCGTGAGCCAAGGCCATATAGGCGCTGTCCGTATCCATCTCGCAGTACTGAAACAGAGGACGCTCCACGTATATGTCGATGAAGTCGTAATAGAACTGCAACATGCGCATCTTGGCGTACTGCAGAACGAAGAATCCCACGTGTACGGGTAGTGCGTACGTGACGGTTCTCTTGCGCATCTCTATCTCGTACGCATCGTCGATGATGATGTCGAGTTGTCGGAAGCGTTTATCGTTGATCATGCGCGATGCCGCCTTCTCCGTGCAGTAGTTGACGTCGCGATGTCGGTCCACGTTGGTGATGGTCTTTCCGTAACCCGAGTTCCCCAGCAACTTCATGGTATCCGCGATGACGGTCCTGTCTCGGTGGACGTCTCCCTCGCGTCTGGCCTTGGATACGGCATCGCCGAATCGTCGGAAGCACGGAATCGGATCGTACTCGATGACCTGATAGACATGCAACACATCGAGACCGTGGTCCAGATACCATCGCAACAGAGGCGTGGCGAGCAATATCTTATCGCCGTAATAACTGCCCACGAGCATGCGCCTCGGAGTCGTCATGATGTTGTGCGTTTCGGCGTATCGACGCATGAACGGACCGAGATCCTCGCGCATCAAACGGATGTTCTTGATCACGGGCTGCATCTCGGCAAAGTACTCGCGTAGTTCTTCCGGTACTCGAATGTCGCACTCGATCATGCCGAACACGGTTCCAGCACGCACACCGCTCAGAATCTGTTGCGACGTCATCGTCCACCGAGCGTGTCGACGTCGGGGAAATGCAGCGTCCAGACACCGTTTTACGATCGGATTTCGTCTCATCTCTTTCCACTCGCATTCCCACAGCTCGACGACCTTGACGAATTGACGTAGGTAGGCGGTGGTCTGTCGGGTCTCGGCGAGCAGTTCGCTCATGGGTCTCCCGTTGACGGAATTGACCTCTTCTCGGGTGCACTGACAACCGTGGAAGAAACAACCTTGGAACTGATAAGCCGTCCTCGTCTCGCTGCACCATCCATCCACCCGACGTTTACCTATCTGTTTCTCTCGTCCGTTGATCTGATGTCGTATGGAAAGTCCAGTGCGTTCGGATTCCCACGTCAGCCATTCCGAAGCCATCTGTCCGTACAGCTGCGCCGATTCGGGACGGAAGTCCTTTTCAGCCCGCCGTCGCGTATACCACCCCCATAGGCATGTCATGCATGAGTGACCACAGATACAGCGCGTTCGCGTCGTATCCTACGATCGATCGACACGGACGGGCGGCCTCTCCGTAGTCGTTCCGACGTAGCGTTGTGATCCCTTTCTCGTGATAGCGGTGAAATATGATCGATGGACCTCCACAAATGTTATCTTTGACGAGGTCGTGTAGATCTTTGTTCTTCTCGTTGAAGATGGTAAAGTAGGTCTTCTCAGGAAGGTCGTTGAACAGATACCGCAGGGTCAGACCGGGTACGCTGATGCCTTGCTTGAACATGTCTATTCCACGCTGTTGATAGAAGTCAAACTGTCTGTCGATTGCCTGCAGAAAGGGAACCACGTCCCTGTTGTTGTACCAGACGAGAAAGTCTCGCAAGGTCGTCATGTCGTTGTCGCGCCAGGCCTCCTGACAACTGGCGTAATCCTCGTCGGAAATACCTTCGTTCTTCAGTCGACTGAAGAAAGCCTCTTTCCACGGTAGAACGGTGTCGTTGAGCTTCTCCAGCCGATTCATGTACTCGTACGGGAAATGACCTTTCGTCACCTCGCATCCGTACGCTTTCAGATACTTGTCGTAACTGAACCCGGGGGCTATGTAGTTGGTCATGTCTAGGAATTTCAGCTGATCTGTCGAAAGACACATGAAAGTGTTGTTGCGCTTGATGACGAAAAACGATCCAATGCCCTCTTTCTCTTCTTCCTCTTGCTTCCTCTCTTCTTGTTCCTCCGTCTTTGTCGCGGATAGGAAGTAGGGTACGAGGAACTGTTTGATAACATTGAGATCGTACTGACCCGAATTGAACCCGACGACGGGTAACTGACGCATCCATCCATACAGTTGATCCATCAGCTTTTTGTATGGATTTTTTGTACGTCGAGATTTCTTCTTCTTCTTCTTCTTGTCGGCCTCTCGCATAGTCTCCTTTTGTACGTCCCATTGTGTCATTGCTTCTGCGAGTTGCTCCAACACGTTCTCGTACGAGTCTTTGATGTTGTCGTACGCGGCGTCACTCATCGATATCAGAATGGTCATCATGTCGATCACCAACTTGTTGGTGTCTCCGTCCGTGACGATGCATGTCACTTGCTCGTGTCCTGGGACGTTGGAGGCCACGCTGACGCTCAGCGGGACGTGACGCGCAACCCAATGAACCTGGTCACTGTCAGACGGAAGGTGTTCGGTATCGAACGAACACTCAAAGTCGAAGGTGGCTCGGTACGGATAGTACCGCAACGATTCGGCTACTCGGATGTTCTCGTCGTCCAGTCGTTCGAATATCGACGGAGTCGAATGATACACACCTCCGGGAAAGACTCGACGCACGCCTCCCGTACACGTGCTCTCGTGCTGACGTAGCTTCCATGCGTGAACCCATAACGAGTTGCATTTCCGACATCTGTACGAGTGACAGTACATGCGTCTATCCTGGATGAAGGAGAAATGCGTCTCGTAAAGATTGAGGTAGAGCGTGGTAGGATATTTACAGATCGATCGTCGGACGAGTTCTGCAGTCAACTGTTCGCCCTCTCCGTCCGGTTTGACGAGACTGTACACGCACACGTTCGTCTGGAACGTCGTCTCTACTCGATAGAGGTGTTTCATCGTAATTCCGGCAAATTTTTCCATGGGTATCCCGTCTTGAGCGTAAGTCTCGTACAGCGTCTATACCTCCGGTTCCAGTCGATTTCGAGCGCATCCTCTATGCAGGGCCAGACATCGGAAGAGACACAGGTTATCACCGTACCTCTTGTTATTGTTGGGTTCCTTTTCCAGACCTATGACGGCTCTGTTCTTCTTGACGTAGACTGGAAGAGGGATCATGTTTACACATCCTATCGGATGATCGATGATGCGGTTAACGAAGAATGTGACATTGGTCACGAGTTCGCCCACCCACGCAGAATCAGGTCTTTGATTGAGAGCCCACTGCAAGACGTCGGTTTCTCGGATGCGTTCGAGAAAGTCATCAAATTCCTCGCTGTTGGTGATGAGACTGGGTTCGTCCAGGTATCGTCCACAGCAATTGCACGAGGAATGATAGTACTTGTATCGATCCGTGTTCTTGTTCCTCAGTACGAACCCGTAAATGAGGTTAATCTTGAAGGCGTTGGTCTGTTCCTGGTACATTTTCTTCAAAGGCGTCTCTAGAACGGTCGTGTCTAGCGTGGTTAATCTCTAATCGTACCTGCACTGGAGAAGTCCTCTCGTCACGCGTGTTCTTATGGTCGACCAGTGCGCTCGAACAACATCTAGCAGTTCCGTCGACAGGGTGTCAGCGAAGGGAAGTCGAGCGGGTGGGTCGACGGGGTCTTCGTCAGTAACTAGCGGATGATGAGATGTGGTGTCTTCCGCGTTTGATCTCTTCGGAGGTGGCGGTGGTGGTTTGATACACGGTGTTCGTGCGTGTCTGGTCAGGGTGTAACGATTAACGAAATTCCTTCCACATTTCGCACACGTATAGACGACTGCGGCAGTGGTCTTTTTTGTAAGACGACATGCTGTTCTTACGTGACGCTGTAGATGGTCCCATCTTACGAATGTCGCATCGCATTTACACGAGTATTTCGTTTTCTTTGCACGGTTGCTAGGTGGTGTCGCTATTGATGGTGCTATCGAATAAGAATGCTCGTTCACCGACGGTGTCGAATGACTCTCTACGTGACGTTGTAGCTCCGCATACGTATCGAGGGCGAGACCGCAGTGACGACATAGATAACGTTTCATGATTCGTCTACAACTTACAGATATTACCTCTCGTTATAATATATATATACGACACCGAACGGTCCTTCGTTACAGGTGGTGCCATTCTATCTATACAGGACCGTACGGTGGCGCTACCGAATGGACTGCGAGGTCCTTCGTTACAGGTGGCACCACTCTATCTATACAGGACCGTACGGTGGTGACATCGGACGGAATATTTCAACATTCAATTGCATACCTCTCGTTATAATATATATATATCTATACAGGACCGTATGGTGGCGCCACCGAATGGACTGCGAGGTCCTTCGTCCAGATAGCACCACTGTATCTATACAGGACCGTACGGTGGCGACACCGAACGGACTGCGAGGTCCTTCGTCCAGATAGCGCCACTGTATCTATACAGGACCGTACGGTGGCGCCACCGAATGGACTGCGAGGTCCTTCGTTACAGGTACTCTATCTATACAGGACCGTACGGTGGCGACACCGGATGGAATATTCCAACATTCAATTGCATATGGTCACTGTTACTCAATGGTTCAAATATTTTTTACAGGTCCTCCATTCCTATGTCACCGTGACGTTCGCTAGTTGGAAGGGCTCGTAACAGAGGCGCGAAAGAGACTACAATTCAACTTATGCGATGATCATTTTTATTTATTATGACGTATGTCAATACATTTGTTTCATGTTGTATGTCAATCAATACACATTATACTACGATTCATTACGACGTATGTCAATACATTTGTTTCATGTTGTATGTCAATACACATTATACTACGATTCAACTTATGCGATGAAGACGATGTCATGCGAGTTTGTGGGTCTTTATGACCACGACAGTGACTCCTAGCTTACGATCGGTTATCGACACGGCAGTGGCTAGAATAACTTGTGGGTTGTTACACCGTGACAGAGGTTATGTTGATGATGCTGATTATAAGTCTTTTCCGTAGAGATATGTATTAACACACAACAAGAGAACAGTCTCGACTCGTTACAAATACGTTCAACAGCGGTTATAGAATGTTCATTTCATAACGTCAAAGCATATATTCAACTAGCTCAAATTAAGAGTGGTTATATTCATGTATATAGAATGTTCATTTCATAACGTAAAAGCATATATTCAACTAGCTCAAATTAAGAGTGGTTATATTCAATTAACACACACAACAATAAAGCAGTCTCGACTCGTTACAAATACGTTCAACAGCGGTTATAGAATGTTCATTTCATAACGTCAAAGCATATATTCAACTAGCTCAAATTAAGAGTGGTTATATTCATGTATCTAGAATGTTCATTTCATAACTTCAAAGCATATATTCAACTAGCTCAAATTAAAATATTCAAACTATTCAACTAAGAACAGTGGTTATATATATAATGTTCATTTCATAGCAACTAAGAGCGGTTATATTCAACTAAGAACAGTAGAATGTTCGTTTCGACAGTGTTCATTTCAACTGCGGGCGTGTAAGTAGAATTTGGCGTCGAATTTCCTTCTGCCATGCCGTCGACGTTATAACGGCAGCGATGTCCTGACACATGTCACGCGTTATCGTCTCGAGAGACGAATGACTGTTTAGGCACTCGTGTATAATTTTGTTGCCAACGACCTCCTCGAAAATGATGTCTGCAACATCCGGTATCATTTCGTTTGGCGTGTCTGGCTTGAATAACGCCACGCTCTCGTGTGGCGTTACGACAACGCTGGCATTCGGCAGAACGTACATCGTCGGTGGAAGTGACTCGGGATCCGACGTGCTTGGTGATGGAGCCGCTTCCAACGAAGCCGGTGACATCCAACCTGGCGTTTTTTTCACCGCTACAATCGGTGAGATGTCATCGTCATCGTCCGATGCCGCCATTCTCTTGTACGCCGTCTTTATACGACACAACGCACAACCTTCGTAGATCTATCGAACAGAAAGATCAATTCATATGCGATACAACAGAAAAATCAGTTCATTTGTCGTTCGATCAACACCTCTCTCACCCTGTCTGCCATACGTTCCTGCCACTGCGTGTTCGAACAATATGTGATTACTTCTATACTCGCCCACCTCAAGATACCCTTGATCGTGTCAGTTGAGGGTAGGTACTCATCGTCTTCTAAATGCATTACACGATTCACCTCGTCACACGCGTACTGAACAGCGGCGCTCTCTACAGCCGTGTTAAATTTCTGTTCGATACGCATGGATTCACTACGATCGATCAGGGCGTCTATTCGACGCACCGTCATCGTCATGTCCTCACCGCTGCTGCTGCTACTGCTACTGCTGTTGTTTATAGATACAACAGCGGGTCTATCTTCGTCATCACTTAAAGCGACAACATCCTCCTCCTCGTCTGATGTTATCACAATGAGTGATGGCGGTGAACCTGAGAGAGAGAATAAATCATCGCAACTATTATCCTTTAACCAGTCCCTTACCTTCGCTTTTCCGTCGACGACTCCACTGTCCGTCGAAGCCGCAGCACAGGCATCGTTCTGTCAACAAATTCACACGTTTATTACATCAATCTCTGCCACGTTGTAATTCACGTACTCTTTGGTCACGCGTTTCCTAATGGTGACCATGACCTCTCTGCCACGCAGTGTGTTCATCGCCTCATAGCGTTCGTCGTCTGTCTGCAGCTTCGCGTAGTCGTTTGCGGTGAATCCTAAAATTTTAACCGAGTTTTCGTCAAAACAGGTACACCAACATTCACTCCCTATTTCATCTACGAAAAGGAGGCGCAGAGCAAATCTGCACACGCTTTGTTGTTGGTATCCGTGTGTCGGACAGCCGTGCTTGCTGACACGTTTGGGGCATTTCAAGCATGCGGTATAAAAAACGTACCTGTCTTGTACGCCGCATGCCGTTATGACTAACGGCTGTTTAAACACGTAGCGTCCAGCACATACCTCGTTTTGTAGTTTTGACAGAGTCATCTCAGTATTCTGCTGTTGCGAGGCTGCCATCTTCGTGTATATTCGAATGTCGAACAAATTGTGAATGTCCTGTCCAACACTCGCCTGTCTTTTATAGTCGGCTGTTATTACCTAGTTGGTTTGTTATCGCCCGGTACACAGTCATCTCTTGGCACGTTGTTCGTTGAGTCATCTCTTGTCCCGTTGGGTATCGAGTGAATGTTTTCGTGTATTGCGCAGTTCAATCTCGTAAGCTTGGCGCGTTGCCTGTTGAATGTTTTCGTGTTAATGCCTGGTTGCAATCTCATGTTTTTCGATCCGTCCTCGTGCTCGTGATTCACCCCTCTGTTTTACTGTCTGACGCATTCGAAGCGAGTCGTGTGTGTGTTACATAACATTTCGTGTTAATGCGTAGTTCTCCGATTGCCTGGATGCAGTCCTCGTGCTCGTGATTCACCTCTCTTTTTTTACTGTCTGACGCATTCGAAGCGAGCCGTGTGTGTTACATAACATCACCTGATCGCTATTGCCGAATGCACTCTCTTACTTGCATAAGTAGCTTCCCAAGCATATTCTGACCCGTTCGACCGTCGTAGGTCAACGCGCCCCAAAATCCCTCTCTACTTTTGACCCATTCCAACAAATCACTCTCTCCTGTAGCTAACAGGCGTTTTCGTAAGTGTTGATCACGGAATTTCACGACTATTAGCGTGTGCATCACGGAATATCTCTGTCTGCTCCATCCTTCTCGTAAATGTACCTTCTCTCGAATGCTCTTGCTCAGGTATTTAGCTTGCAGCCCGGTGCGCGTGGCTATCATATTATCTGCCGTTTTCCAATCTTTGTGATGCACGCATTTCTTCCACTGATAGGCGCTCTCAACTGTGCGAAATTCTCTACCCCCCACACGCGTATTCTACACACATAAAAATTAGACAAATAATTATTACCACCTCTAAATCGAATCGAACGGTTCATGTTTGCATTATGATGCTAAAATTTGATGCTAAAATTTGAGTGCTGTTCACCTCGGTGTTTTTTTGTCTGCTTGACAGATGGTTGCTATTTCCGTTTTCCGACAGCTCTCTGATATGGCGAGTTCGCTATCGTTCGCGATGCTGTCAACAACATTTCCTCTCGCTATATAAGGACTTCTCGTCATACTACCGTCATCGCCAAAATGTTCTCATGATGGGTGCTACACGCCACCCAAGGTCTCTGCACCGTAATTTCACTGATCATCGCAGTCGCTTGTCTTACTGTTCGTTATATCGTACAGTACTTCCAAGACGTAAGACTCCTCTGCAGAGTCTTGCTATCGGCGTTCATGAGCGAATTTTATCGTCAGTAAGTTTATTTATAGTCTGCGATGATGTGTTGTTTTCTTGTTGCAGTCGACATCCCGCCGTCACGACCGTCCACACACTATCATTACCTACCTGACGTCGTCACTCTATAACTCACTTTTGTTTTTTCCTTGCAGTCGTCACTCACACAAATGGCGGGTAGTCATGGAGGATCTCGCTCAGACAACCTTAAAACGACACATAACCGCGTTGGTCGCCATTCTGGCGAAAACATCAGCAGCGCTGCCGCCGCCGTCACGTTCACCGCCGATTCCTCCGAAACTTCTCTGGTCGTACGTCATGAGAGAACTGCTTTCAACAACTACCCCCTACTCATCTTCTCCGCAGTCTCCTGATCTGCCGCTCGAAAATTGGGAGCCCGAACTACTCACCTGATGCTAAACACCGCCGTCACGACCGTCCGCCTGCCTGACGCTAACGCCTGCATCGAACATTTAACGCTATAAAATGAATATTTTTTTTTTTTAAATCGACTTAACTTGTATCTTTTCTAGTATTAAATTTGTTTTGTTTTGCATCGTTAATATTTTAAATCGACTGCATGCTTCGTTAAAATGAATTAACTTGTATCTTTTCTAGTATTAAATTTGTTTTGTTTTGCATCGTTAATATTTTAAATCGACTGTATGCTTCGTTAAAATGAATTATCGTTAATATTTTAAATCGACTGCATGCTTCGTTAAAATGAATTAACTTGTATCTTTTCTAGTATTAAATTTGTTTTGTTTTGCATCGTTAATATTTTAAATCGACTGTATGCTTCGTTAAAATGAATTAACTTGTATCTTTACTAGTATTAAATTTGTTTTGTTTTGCATCGTTAATATTTTAAATCGACTGTATGCTTCGTTAAAATGAATTATCGTTAACATTTTAAATCGACTGCATGCTTCGTTAAAATGAATTAACTTGTATCTTTTCTAGTATTAAATTTGTTTTGTTTTGCATCGTTAATATTTTAAATCGACTGTATGCTTCGTTAAAATTAATTAACTTGTATCTTTTCTAGTATTCAATTTTGTTTTGCATTGTTAATACATGTCTGTTGTTTGTCTGTACGCTATCGTTCTCGCATTCCATTCGACAAATAGCAACAATATATATATATACTTTTATTACACGGTCGTTCTTAATACATCACACAAAGTCCAACCGTTGCGAATATTTCGACCGGCCGAGTTACATCTTCAACAACATGCATCTGTCTACACTGTGATTTAACGATATTTAAAAACGAGTGCACTGTTTCGGTTAGGTATCGAGTTACAAATTCTCACACGCTCGTATTAACGAAAGTTTCAATCGATTCAGTCCGTGTCGAGAGATCACGAATATATTACAAGTCTCCATACATCGTATTTATAATAGTCATTCAATATTGACCAACAATCTACCATACATTACCTTCGTACTGTCAGTTTCCACACGCCTATTTCCCGCGAAGATTCCAAACAATTCAGACCTCAATGCACAGTTTCCACACGCCTATTTCCTGAGAACTGCCAGACCTCATTGCTTCGGCCTACAAACACAACACAGTCGTTCGTAGTCCACTGGATATCGAGTTACAACAACACGACGGTCGCTAGACCTCTCTGTCAGTTTTCACACGCGGTCGTATTTCATCGTTCCTGCATTTATTCCGACCGCCTAAAGCTCCCAACAGTTCAGACGCGTCGCACACAATTTATAACGTCTGGTGCTAGTCATTGCAACAATACGGAGCACCGCCGCACTGCGTGACCTCTCTGTCAGTTTCCACACGCGGCCGTATTTCAGCGTTCCTGCGTTTATTCCCGGTCTACTAGATAAACACGCATCAGTTCGTAGTCCGCTAGATATCGGGTTATGGGATGTTGTTATTTGCACAGCCACGCATCAGTTCGTAGTCCGGGTTACGGGATGATGTTATTTGCGCAGCCAAGCTACAGTCGTTAGGAGAGGGTTAGGGTAGTTCGGGGTAAAATAACGCTCCGATCTCTCTTAGAGATCCGGAGACCCTTCCTCGTCCAGTCGCTAGGAGGCGCTACAGTCGTCTTAAAGGTCCGGAGACCCTTCCTTCGCTCCACCTCGAGTCGCTAGGAGGCGCTCCTTACCCAGAAGGATGCGCGCGCAACCGGAAACGGAAGTGAATCGTGCGTACGCGCACCCCAATAACTATTGAGAACTAATTCCCTACTACTCACGTGGTCAAACAATTACATTTAGCTTCTCAAAACGATCCAAATTTACAAAAAATAAATTAATTGTGCGTGCATGTTTCATTGAAGCAACGAAGCACGCACGCACGCACGCACGCACGCACGCACGCACGCACGCACGCACGCACGCACGCACGCACGCACGCACGCACGCACGCACGCACGCACGCACGCACGCACGCACGCACGCACGCACGCACAATTAAAACAGAGAAATGCATAGCTGTACTATGTTTGATTTCAATCATAGCAGCGTCGTCGCACGGGCTTTTGGTGAAACTGAACGACGCTTTATCATTTGCATCGATTTTTAGCCTAGCACTACGCATAATTGTTTTAATATTTTTTGTAAATGTTGATCGTTTTGAGAAACTAAGTGTAAATTATTGACCACGTGAAATGTGTATATGTATAGTTGATATATGAGGAGAAGTTTGGGTGCTCTAGGTGATCGATTTCATGGTTAGGTCAAAAAGTAAAAGATCGCCCATGTTTTAGTAAACCCACAAAAATAGAGCAAACCGTGCCAATGTGAACGATTTCTGAGCAGAATTGAGAATTGACCTATATTCCAAATGTAAACAAACATATTGGAGTGAGTGTTTTTCCATAGAAGACCATTATAATGTTTCTTTGGATTCCTGCAAAGATTTTCAAACTATTTTCTTTAAAATATCACCTGCACAATGAACATTATAATTAAGTCTTAAAACAATTGCTGTGTGACATTCATGAAAATTATGTTTAAAAAAATACGTGCGAGCGTTTCAGTCCACATTGCGCAGTGCAGTGTGCTGCACAGTACGCAGTGTGTAGTGCACTGTGAAATGCACATTGCAGTGTGCAGTGGAGGGCAATGCACAGTGGCAATGTCCAGGGCAGTGCACATGGACAGTGCACAGTGCAGTGCAGTGTATAGCTGGGAGGGTTCCGGAACCCGTCCCCCAGCAACAGCAACAATACCTGGCATAGCACAACGCTATAAGGATGTGCTATTATACACACTTTTCACACATCCTTTTTTACCTTTATTCCCACAAATATAACATTCAATTGTTATGAAAATGTTCAATCAAATAGTTACCAAGATTACATTTGTCTTCGGTGTCATACCACACATTCATGTTCATATAGTCTTCCATCTTTTGTCGCTGTAATTCTAGTCATTCATTCTCAGCCAACAAGAGTTCAGCATCTGTTGCTTCAGTGTCAGTGTCAGCATCTGCAAGTGTTTCGTTGCATATAAGCGATGGACTACTTCTAGCAGTAGTAGTGCATGTTGGTTCAACAGGAGCACGCTTGCGTTTAGGTTTGCCGACTTGTTCGAGGAAGGCGTTCAGTTCTTCATCACTGCTGCTTGAGACGGTCTCTTCGGCGTCAGGGTTAACTCGGCTGTGGAAAACAGTTTCCCACATGCCCGGATTCAATTGTTTGTGAGCGAGTTGCAGGAAGTCGGCGTTGCGCGTTAATTTCCATTTGTGCATGCGAGTCAATTGGCTATTAGCTGCGCCCGCGTAACACTCATCCCTATAAGTTGCGCGTATTTAAAGTACGGTTTTGAATGGTTATTGAATATGTAAGAACGCTTGTGATTGGTTACTGCGATCTGTCATTCTTATTTTGGTGTCTCATGTGAACACCTCTTTCTTCCTATTGGCTCGCTTGGCTATTAGCTGCGCCCGCGCAACACTCATACCCTATAAGTTGCGCGGCCGCGCAGCAAAATAGCCAAATGAGCCATTAGGAAGAAAGAGGTGTTCACATGAGACACCAAAAGAAGAGTGACATATCGCAGTAACCAATCACAAGCGTTCTTACATATTCAATAACCATTCAAAACCAATGAGCAACAAGTAGCCACTATATAAGCACATGCAGAGCTAGAGAGTTCAGTGTGCGGCGAAATTCGCACCAACAAGAAACAAAATGCAGCAAATACGAGATCGGAATGACGATATGTCGACAACATTGAGAGGTAAGACATGCCTTTGTATATACCAGGGCACAACTACTGTGGACCGTTTACAAAGGACTTCAGTAAGAAGGCAGTAGGACCAGTAGACCAGCTCGCTTGGCTATTTTGCTGCTCGGCCGGGCAACTTATAGGGATGAGTGTTGCGCGGGCGCAGCTAATAGCCAAGCGAGCCAATAGGAAGAAAGAGGTGTTCACATGAGACACCAAAAGAAGAATGACAGATCGCAGTAACCAATCACAAGCGTTCTTACATATTCAATAACCATTCAAAACCGTACTTTAAATAACCAATGAGCAACTAGTAGCCACTATATAAGCACATGCAGAGCCAGAGAGCTCAGTCTGCGGCGAAATTCGCACCAACAAGAAAAAAAAAAAAGCAAATACGAGATCGGAATGACGATATGTCGACGAGATTGAGAGGTAAGACATGCCTTTGCATATACCAGGGCACAATTAGTGTGGACCGTTTACAAAGGACTTCAGTAAGAAGGCAGTAGGACCAGTAGACGAATGCTGTCGTATACACGATTTAGCATATGGAGAAGATGACATAAGCACACTTGCCTGCGATCAACAACTTATACACTGTTTAGGCAGTACAGACTCAGCATTAGGGACAGCAATCTCAGGAATTATTAAAGTTAAACATACATTTGACAGCCTAACGAACTATGCTAGCGATTCGATGTTAAGAGTGGGCGATAAAAGAAAAGCAGAGGAAAAACAAGAAAGAGCAGTTCGTGTAGCATATAAAAACAAAAAGTTGCTGAGTCATCGTCATCGAGTGACGAAAGCGTAAAAAATCCAGATTCTTGTATAGAAGATAATAACATGGATGACGCACCGGCAGGTGAACCCGCGGTAGGGCCAGCAATGGTTGGTAGTGGCCTTAGTTCGCCGGGTGACACAAAAGCTACGCATGGTGACACAGCCGGAACCCTCCCAGCAACAGCAACAACATCTGGCATAGCACAACGCTATAAGGATGTTCAAGAAGCTTTCTCTGTCAACAGTAGTGGCGTATTTGTCAAATGGCTGATTGGATGTCAGGATGATAGGAATGCGTGGCACTAGTGCTGCAGCTCTGTTTTTCACATTGACTTCGGTAGGAGTGCCTTCAGCGAGCTTCTTGAAGGTCTGTAGTGTTTCTCCGGTGAACACGGGTTCTTCGATCAAAGCGACACTCGCGTTAGCTAGTTCCATGAACGGGAAGCTAGTGGTGCCCTGTACAGTTGCCGGATATTTGTACAGAGCTGCGAGACTGCGCGCAATGAAACTTTTGCCAGAATTGGGGACACCCTCGAACACCAACAAGTTGCGTTTAGGTGTTTTTTTGGCGAGGATCTCCCACACATCTGACACGAATTGTTCGTACGGAATCTTGTGGAATTTCAGCCAGTGATGGAAGATTTGCAGGCTTTGCTTGACCGATTTATATTTGGACGGTCTGTTGAATTTTGTCCAGTTCATCGTCAGTAGTATGTCTTTCAGCGTCTTCATTGTCTCGAGCGTTCTATCCATGCAAAAGGCTTTTGCGAGGATAGTGTCAAACTGCGGATGGATGAGGGCATGTTTCGAAGTTCTCCGCGTTGCCGGTTTCCAGTGCAGCCGAGATCAGATCTTCATGATTGGAATGACCGTGAGTCGCTATCTGCCATTTGAGGTAGTTGTAAAGCGACATCTGGTGGCCAGTCTTCAAAGTGATGACTGTCGGTTCAGTTGGAGGACCAGGCTCGCGGAATAGCGCTCGTCTGCAGCCCGCTGTTGTAGCTACCAGTCGAGGCACGTGAGCGGAATTGACCCAGGCTGAGAAGTCCATCATTTCTGGTGAATCGCACGTCTTCCACGTTTGTCTGGGCGGTTGAGCGAGGTAGTTGGCCCAACTGCCTGGATACTTCGTCACTTGCGTCATCGGGATATTGCCTGTCGATTGCACGAGTGATTTATGCTGGGCGACAACGTTGTTCCAGAGTGAATCTGCACCAGGTCTAGTGTGATTTATGTAGGTTATGTGGAAGTGTTTGTACGCATTCCACGGTTTCTTGTCAGCACAAGAGTCTTCGTCGTGGAAGACAACGTGTGCATCTCGCTTGTTAAGGAAGGACATCAATTTGCAACTGGCCGAATGAACAGTTATACCAGGATTGCCGGCGTCTGCGTCGTCAGCTACTATTCTCATATGACTATTGATTGCACCGAATTTGATTTCTTTGCTCGTGTCTTGCATAGAGCGCAGGTACTCCCATGCAGTAGCTTCGGCCTCGCTTGCTAGGTCGGTATAGGCAGCTTTTGGTATCTGTATTTGAAATTGGTGTGCATTTATCCACGGGTAAACGATCTGGTACATGATCTGCAATCATATTTGATATATTAGAACATCGTGTATTACTCAAATTAGTAGTATTACTCGTGCAATTGGTTAAAGGCGTTTTAGTATTTTCTTTGTTCTTTTCCATTTGCCTGCAACATAGAACGAAAACATGGTTAGCGTATTAATGCAGGATTGTTGTAGTCGTGATGCAATACGTAGGCGTAATTGCGTACACCAGTCGGGAATTGGTAGAGGTTGGAGCGACTTCTTTCCATCAGCGAGTTGTACTGTCCTTCTCCCGCCAGTCTTCTCGTACTCTGCCAACCTGCAAACTGTGGACTGCCACTCATTGTCTCTACCTGCAAAGTTACCTTGTAGACGATAGTACATTGCCATGTCACGTGACCTGTTTCATCTTTACTGTTTAACAGCGGCGGCACCTCTATGAGTGCGATTGGCGGTGGACTTCCCGGAAGGTTTGGCTGCTGTGACAGACAACTTCTGCCCGGCGTTGCATGGTTAGTGTGATCTCCTTCGTGACCTGGAACTTGATAGTTAGGACCTGTTCTAGTCTGCCAGTACATGTTTGTGCCGGGTGTCCATTTGTTGTCGTGTGGATTACAAGTGCTCGATATTTCTATCGGCATGTGTTTAGTGAACCCCATTAACGTACCTTCTATCGTTTGATTTCCGTGCGAGAAAGCCATCCCGTTGTACCAGTACGGATTGTTGTTCATCCATGTGTACTGGAATGTTTCGCCAGGAAAACAGAAATTCAATTTGTCTGTATTCCATAACGATAACAGTTCTTCCATTGGTCTGTCGTGATGTGACACTGATGCATTTGCACCTATTTGATACGCATACCAATATCTGGGCACTGTTTTCATAGTTGTAAGCGTTTTTAGCGCTCCACTATCTCTTGTGCGAAGCAGATTGTACATTATGTTGTGATTGGGAAGCATGTCGTGTTCGTACACGTTACTCATTCCGAAGAGAGCATACTTACTGTCGACGTATGTGCCTACGTACGGTCTAGCAGCAAATTGCATTGTTGCATTGATGTTACCGCCTACCTGTGTAAGGTCGTCGTATATCGGAATGAGATTTGTGCATTTGAAACCCGCACTCTGAACACGCATGTTGCAGGCATCAAATGTGTTTCTATTTCTGCCGCTGTCATAGCACTGTTTAGATATTGGTAGGGTATCGTTAATGACGCGTGTTTCATTGTTATTTCTCCTAAAGCGCCTTCAACTGGGTCATAGTCGTAAGTCGCGAAAGGCTTTGCACTGTTATTTATGTAATGCATGAATGTACGGTTAAAGTGAAGTGTTCTAATTCCGGCTGTGTCACCATGCGTAGCTTTTGTGTCACCCGGCGAAATGAGGCCACTACCAACCATTGCTGGCCCTACCGCGGGTTCACCTGCCGGTGCGTCATCCATGTTATTATCTTCGATTCCAGAATCTGGACTTTTTAAGCTTTCGTCACTCGATGACGATGACTCAGCAACTTTTTGTTTTATATGCTACACGAACTGCTCTTTCTTGTTTTTCCTCTGCTTTTCGTTTATCGCCCACTCTTAACATCGAATCGCTAGCATAGCTCGTTAGGCTGTCAAATGTCTGTTTAACTTTAATAATTCCTGAGATTGCTGTCCCTAATGCTGAGTCTGTACTGCCTAAACAGTTTATAAGTTGTTGATCGCTGGCAAGTGTGCTTATGTCATCTTCTCCATATGCTAAATCGTGCATACGACAGCATTCGTCTACTGGTCCTACTGCCTTCTTACTGAAGTCCTTTGTAAACGGTCCACACTAATTGTGCCCTGGTATATGCAAAGGCATGTCTTACCTCTCAATCTCGACGACATATCGTCATTCCGATCTCGTATTTGCTGCATTTTGTTTCTTGTTGGTGCTAATTTCGCCGCAGACTGAGCTCTCTGCCTCTGCATGTGCTTATAAAGTGGCAACTTGTTGCTCATTGGTTATTTAAAGTACGGTTTTGAATGGTTATTGAATATGTAAGAACGTTTGTGATTGGTTACTGCGATCTGTCACTCTTCTTTTGTTGTCTCATGTGAATACCTCTTTCTTCCTATTGGCTCGCTTGGCTATTAGCTGCGCCCGCGCAACACTCATCCCTATAAGTTGCGCGGCCGCGCAGTAAAATAGCCAAGCGAGCCAATAGGAAGAAAGAGATTGCTTTGCAGTGGTTGTAGGTGCATATTAACCAGCTGCTTTGCTACATTGCTGCTGTGCTTTGCAGTGCAACTACAACCACTGCAAAGCACCACAGCAATGTAGCAAAGCAGCTGGTTAATACATTAAGCAGCTGCTTTACTACATTGCTGTGGTGCTTTGCAGTGGTTGTAGGTGCACATTAAGCGGTGGCTTTGCTACATTTCTCTGGTGCTTTTCAGTGGTTGTAGGTGGACACTGCAAAGCACCACAACAATGTAGCAAAGCAGCTGGTTAGGGCACCTACAACCACTGCAAAGCACCAAAGCAATGTAGCAAAGCAGCTGGTTAAACATTGACCAGCTGTTTGCTAAATTGCTGTGGTGATTTGCAGTGGTTGTAGGTGCACATTAACCAGCAACAACCACGGCAAAGCACCACAGCAATGTAGCAAAGCAGCTGGTTAATACATTAAGCATCTGCTTTGCTACATTACTGTGGTGCTTTGCAGTGGTTGTATGTGCATATTAACAAGCTGCTTTGCTACATTGCAGTGGTTCTTTGCAGTGGTTGGAGGTGCACACTGCAAAGCACCAAAACAGTGTAGCAAAGCAGCTGGTTAGGGCACCTACAACCACTGCAAAGCACCACAGCAATGTAGCAAAGCAGCTGGTTAATGCGCACCTTCAACCACTATAGAGCTCTACAGCAATGTAGCAAAGCAGCTGGTTAAACATAAACCAGCTGTTTGCTACATTACTGTGGTGCTTTGCAGTGGTTGTAGGTGCACATTAACCACATACAACCAATACAAAAAACCTCAGCAATGTTGCGAAGCAACTGGTGTATGCTCACCTACAACCACTGCAAAGCACCACAGAAAACACCACAGCAATAATGCAAAGCAGCTGGTTAATGTGCACCTACAAAAACAGCAAAGTAGCAACACAGCAATGTAGCAAAGCAGCAGCTTTTAAATGGGCAGTGGTTGTGGACGTTGCAGCTGGTTAATGTGCACTAACAACCACTGCAAAGAACCACGGTAAAGTAGCAAAGTAGCTGGTTAATGTGCTGTGATTGGGGATGCTGCCCGGGCACATACAACAATTGCAAAGCTCCACAGCAATGTAGCGAAGCAGCTGTTTAAAGTGCACCTACAACCAATGCACAGCAACAGAGCAATGTAGCAAAGCATCTGATTAATGTTACATTAACCAGCTGCTTTGCTACATTGCTGTGATGCTTTGCAGTGGTTGTTGGTGCACATTAACTAGCTGCTTTGCGACATTGATGTGGTGCTTTGCAGTGGTTGTAGGTGCACATTAACCAGCTGCTTTGCTACATTGTTGTCATGCTTTGCATTGGTTGTAGATGCCCATTAACCTGTTGCTTTGCTACATTGCTGTGGTGCTTTGCAGTGGTTGTAGGTGTCTTAACCAGCTGCTTTACTACACTGTTTTGGTGCTTTGCAGTGTGCACCTTCAACCACTGCAAAGTACCATTGCAATGTAGCAAAGCAGCTGGTTAATATGCACATACAACCACTGCAAAGCACCACAGTAATGTTGCAAAGCAGCAGGTTAATACATTAACCAGCTGCTTTGCTACCTTGCTGTTGTGCTTTGCATTGGTTGTTGGTGCACATTAACCAGCTGCTTTGCTACATTGGTGTAGTGCTTTGCAGTGGTTGTAGGAGCACAATAACCAGCAGCTTTGTTACCTTGCTGTAGTGCTTTGCAGTGGCTGTTGGTGCGCGGGCACCGTACACAACCACTGCACAATAACCAGCTGTTTGCTACATTGCTTTGGTGCTTTGCAATGGCTGTACGTGAACATTAAACAGATGCTGTGCTACATTGCTGTGGTGCTTTGCAGTGGTTGTAGATGCACACTGCAAAGCACCACAGCAATTTAGCAAAGCAGCTGGTTAAAGTGCACCTACAACCACTGCAAAGCTCCACAGCAATATACCAAAGCAGCTGGTTAAACATAAACCAGCTATTTGCTACATTGCTGTGGTGCTTTGCAGTGGTTGTAGGTGCACATTAACCTCTTTCAACAAACGCAAAGCACCACAGCAATGTTGGAAAGCAGCTGGTTGATATGCACCTACAACAACTGCAAAGCACCACAGAAAGAACCACACCGATGTTGCAAAGCAGTTGGTTAATGTGCACCTACAATCACTGCAAAGTAGCACCACAGCAGTGTAGCAAAGCAGCAGCTTTTTAATGGGCAGTGGTTGTTGACGTTGCAGCTTGTTAATGTGCACCTACAACTACTGCTAAGCACCACGGCAAAGTAGCAAAGTAGCTGGTTAATGTGCTATGGTTGTGGACGGTGCCCGGGCACATACAACAATTGCAAAGAACCACAGCAATGTTACGAAGCAGCTGTTTAATGTGCACCTACAACCACTGCACAGCAACACATCAATGTAGCAAAGCAGCTGGTTAATGTTTACGAACAACCACTGCAAAGCAACAAAGCAATGTAGCAAAGCATCTGGTTAATATGCACCTACAACCACTGCAAAGCACCACAGCAATGTAGCAAAACAGCTTGTTAATGTGCAACTCCAACCAGTGCAAAGCACCACAGCAGTATAGCAAAGCAGCTGGTTAATTTGCAGTGGTTGTGGACTGTGCCCGGTCACATACAAGCACTGCAAAGCACCACAGCAATGTAGCAAAGCAGCTGGTTAATGTGCACCTACAACCACTGCAATGTAGCAAAGTAGCTGGTTAATGTGCACTTTCAACCACTGCAAAACAGTACCACAGCAAAGTAGCAAAACAGCAGCTTTTTAATGGGCAGTGGTTGTGGACGTTGCAGCTGGCTAATGTGCACCTATAACTACAGCAAAGCACTAAGGCAAAGTAGCAAAGAAGCTAATTAATGTGCTGTTGTTGTGGACGGTGCCCGGGCACATACAACAATTGAAAAGCACCTCAGCAATGTAGCGAAGCAGTTGTTTAATGTGCACCTACCACCACTGCACAGCAACACAAAAATGTAGCAAAGCATCTGGTTAATGTTACATTAACCAGCTGCTTTGCTACATAGCTGTGTTGCTTTGCAGTGGTTGTAGGTGCACATTAACAAGCATCTTTGCTACATTGCTGTGGTGCTTTCAATAGTGCTTTGCAGTGGTTGTAGGTGCACATTAACAAGCTGCTTTGCTACATTGCTGTTGTGCTTTGCAGTGGTTGTAGGTGCCCTGGCACAGTCCACAACCACTGCACATTAACCATCTGCTTTGCTACATTGTTGTCATGCTTTGCAGTGGTTGTAGATGCCCATTAACCTGTTGCTTTGCTACATTGCTGTGGTGCTTTGCAGTGGTTGTGGGTGCCCGGCCACCGTCCTCAACCACTGCCCTTTAAACAGCTGTTTTGCTACGTTGCTGTGGTGCTGCTTTGTAGTGGTTGTAGGTGCACATTAAACAGATCCTTTGCAACATTGCTGTGGTGCTTTCTGTGGTGCTTTGTATTTGTTGTAGGTGCACAATAACTAGCTGCTTTTCTACATTGCTGAGGTGCTTTGCAGTGGTTGTAAGTGTCCGGACATCTTCTACATCCATTGCAAAGCACCACAGTAATGTAACAAAGCAGCTGGTTAATTTGAACCTACAACCACTGCAAAGCACCACGACAATGTAGCAAAGCAGCTGGTTAATGTGGAATGGTTGTGAACGGAGCCCGGGCACCTACAACAAATTCAATGCACCACAGCAATGTAGCAAAGCAGCTGTTTAATGTATTAACCAACTGCATTTCTACATTGCTGTGGTGTTTTACAATGCACCTACAACCACTGCAAATCACTACAGCTATGAAGCAATGCAGTTGATTAATGTTGCAGTGGATGTAAGTGCACATTAACCATGTGCTTTGCTACATTGCTATGGTGCTTTGCAGTGGTTGTACGTGCACATTAAAGACGGCGCCCGGGCACCTACACCCACTGCTAAGCACCACAGCAATGTTGCAAAGCAGCAAGTTAATACATTAACCAGCTGATTTGCTACATTTCTGTTGTGCTTTGCATTTGTTGTAGGTGCACATTAACCAGCTGCTTTGCTACATTGCTGTGGTGCTTTGCAGTGCACCTACAACCACTGTAAAGCACCACAGCAATGTTGCAAAGCAGCAGGTTAATACATTAACCAGCTGCTTTGCTACTTTGCTGTTGTGCTTTGCATTGGTTGTTGGTGCACATTAACCAGCTGCTTTGCTACATTGGTGTGGTGCTTTGCAATGGTTGTAGGAGCACAATAACCAGCAGCTTTGTTACCTTGCTGTAGTGCTTTGCAGTGGCTGTTGGTGCGCGGGCACCGTACACAACCACTGCACAATATCCAGCTGTTTGCTACATTGCTTTGGTTCTTTTCAGTGGCTGTACGTGCACATTAAACTGATGCTTTGCTACATTGCTGTGGTGCTTTGCAGTGGTTGTAGGTGCACACTGCAAAGCACCATAGCAATGTAGCAAAGCAGCTGGTTAAAGTGCACCTACAACCACTGAAAAGCTCCACAGCAATGTAGCAAAGCAGCTAGTTAAACATAAACCAGCTGTTTGCTATATTGCTGTGGTGCTTTGCAGTGGTCGTAGGTGCACATTAATCTCCTTCAACAAAGGCAAAGCACCACAGCAATGTTGGAAAGCAGCTGGTTGATATGCACCTACAACAACTGCAAAGCTCCACAGAAAGCACCACAGCAATGTTGCAAAGCAGTTGGTTAATGTGCACCTACAATCACTGCAAAGTAGCACCACAGCAATGTAGAAAAGCAGCAGCTTTTTAATGGGTAGTGGTTGTTGACGTTGCAGCTGGTTAATGTGCACCTACAACTACTGCTAAGCACCAAGGCAAAGTAGCAAAATAGCTGGTTAATGTGCTATGGTTGTGGACGGTGCCCGGGCACATGCAACAATAGCAAAGCACCACAGCAATGTTACGAAGCAGCTGTTTAATGTGCACCTACAACCACTGCACAGCAACACATCAAAGTAGCAAAGCAGCTGGTTAATGTGCACGAACAATCATTGCAAAGCACCACAGCAAAGTAGCAAAGCAGCTGGTTAATGTGCACCTACAACCACTGCAAAGCACCACAGCAATGTAGCAAAGCAGCTTGTTAATGTGCAACTACAACCATGGAAAAGCACCACAGCAGTGTAGCAAAACAGCTGGTTAATGAGAAGTGGTTGTGGACTGTGCCCGGGCACTTACAAGCACTGCAACGCACCACAGCAATGTAGCAAAGCATCAGTTTAATGTGCACGTACAGCCACTGCAAAGAACCAAAGCAATGTAGCAAAGCAGCTTGTTAATGTGCAACTACAACCATGGAAAAGCACCACAGCAGTGTAGCAAAACAGCTGGTTAATGAGAAGTGGTTGTGGACTGTGCCCGGGCACTTACAAGCACTGCAAAGCACCACAGCATTATAGCAAAGCAGCTGGTTAATGTGCCCCTACAACCACTGCAATGTAGCAAAGTAGCTAGTTAATGTGCACCTTCAACAACTGCAAAGCAGCACCACAGCAATGTAGCAAATCAGCAGCTTTTTAATGGGCAGTGTTTGTGGACGTTGCAGCTGGCTAATGTGCACCTACAACTACAGCAAAGCACCACGGCAAAGCAGCACAGTAGCTGGTTAATGAGATGCGGTTGTGGACGGTGCCCGGGCACATACAACAATTGAAAAGAACCTGAGCAATGTAGCGAAGCAGTTGTTTAATGTGCACCTACAACCACTGCACAGCAACATAGCAATGTAGCAAAGCATATGGTTAATGTTACATTAACCAGCTGCTTTGCTATATAGCTGTGTTGCTTTGCAGTGGTTGTAGGTGCACATTAACCAGTTTCTTTGCTACATTGCTGTGGAGCTTTCAATAGTGCTTTGCAGTGGTTGTAGGTGCACATTAACAAGCTGCTTTGCTACATTGCTGTGGTGCTTTGCAGTGGTTGTAGGTACCCGGGCACAGTCCACAACCATTGAAAATTAACCATCTGCTTTGCTACATTGTTGTTGTGCTTTGCAGTGGTTGTAGATGCCCATTAACCTGCTGCTTTGCTACATTGCTGTGGTTCTTTGCAGTGGTTGTGGTGCCCGGCCACCGTCCTCAACCACTGCCTTTTAACCAGCTGCTTTGCTACATTCCTGTGGTGCTTTGCAGTGCACCTACAACCACTGTAAAGCACCACAGCAATGTTGCAAAGCAGCAGGTTAATACATTAACCAACTGCTTTGCTACATTGCTGTTGTGCTTTGCATTGGTTGTTGGAGCACATTAACCAGCTGCTTTGCTACATTGGTGTGGTGCTTTGCAGTGGTTGTAGGAGCACAATAACCAGCAGCTTTGTTACCTTGTTGTAGTGCTTTGCAGTGGCTGTTGGTGCGCGGGCAACGTACACAACCACTGCACAATAACCAGCTGTTTGCTACATTGCTTTGGTGCTTTGCAGTTGCTGTACATGCACATTAAACAGATGCTTTGCTACATTGTTGTGGTGCTTTGCAGTGGTTGTAGATACACACTGTAAAGCACCACAGCAATATAGCAAAGCAGCTGGTTAAAGTGCACATACAACCACTGCAAAGCTCCACAGCAATGTAGCAAAGCAGCTGGTTAAACATAAACCAGCTGTTTGCTACATTGCTGTGGTGCTTTGCAGTGGTTGTAGGTGCACATTAAACTCCTTCAACAAACGCAAAGTACCACAGCGATTTTGGAAAGCAGCTGGTTGATATTCACCTACAACAACTGCAAAGCACCACAGAAAGCACCACAGCAATGTTGCAAAGCAGGTGTTTAATGTGCACCTACAATCACGGCAAAGCAGCACCACAGCAATGTTTCAAAGCAGCAGCTTTTTAATGAGCAGTGGTTTTTGACGTTGCAGCTGGTTAATGTGCACCTACAACCACTGCAAAGCACCACAGCAATGTAGCAAAGGAGCTGGTTAATGTTCACCTACAACCACTGCAAAGCACCAAGGCAATGTAGCAAAGCAGCTGGTTAATGTGCAGTGGTTGTGGACGGTGCCCGGGCACATACAACCACTGCAAAGCACCAGTTGAGGGATGTGCACAGTGGTAGTGTGCAGGGCAGTGCACATGGACAGTGCACACTGCAGTTTATATACTATGCACTGTGTGCACTGCTGCAAAGTGGAGCCAGTGCACAGTGCAATGCGCAGTGCTGTGCACAATGTTGTCCATTGTGTTGTGCAGTGCGCATCGCATGGTAGCGCAGTGCAATGCAATGCATGTATTGCATTCGTGGTGTGGTGTGGTGTGGTGTGGTGTGGTGTGGTGTGGGGTGTATGTGTGTGTGTGTGTGTGTGTGTGTGTGTGTGTGTGTGTGTGTGTGTGTGTGTGTGTTTGTGCGTACGTGCGTGCGTGCGTGCATGCTGTGTGCGTGTGCGCGGTGCGCGGTGCGCAGTGTGATGTATGTGGGCGTTGTTTGTGTTTATATACAGCTGAATATGTATTGTTACTAATATTGATGTCGAAACTCGATAGAAACCACTGGTAATATGAGAACATTTCCCTCCCCGGATATAGGCCTGGCTATTTTGTTATGCATTGTTGGACATCACACATTTAAGAGAGATGTACATATGAGATTTTGACAAAAGTTGCTCATAATGTTACTGACATGATGACAGTGATTGTGAGGAAGTCTAAGTATTTTCGATGGTTACGTTTTTTTATCAGACAAATGTTAATGTGGCTGGAATAGATATCGACAATCGCCGTTCTACTTGCGTCTGTGGCAACTCTCCTGGGAGTGTTTGCATAGACCGATGACACCGCATCGTCATTCAGTAATTTTTTTTTACTAAACCCTAACTGATGTTGAAGAGTGCGGACAAAATCAGATCGAAGAAAGTGGGCGGAACACGGTATCGTATCGAGTGCATCGACGGCCCGGTACAGTCAGCTCGTTATTGGAAATGTATGAAGGCTTACTGACTCCGATGTTTTATTGAAATAAATTCCACGCATGTTTTGACGCAAATGTCAGTACGCTCAACAGCTTTTACAATATGGCAGTCTATGCTGTGTTCCCCTACTACGTCACGCGGCCGGAAACAAACGAAGTTTGCCGAATGATTTGCTGTGTGCGACGCATATCAAACTGTGATCTAAATTACCGCCTTTTTAATTATAGAATGAGGAGGTAATGTGACAGGCTGTCAAAAACGGTTACTGATAATATATATATATATATATATATATATATATATATATATATATATATATATATATATATATATATATATATATATATATAAATGATTTATTCTATGCGGTGAAAGGGTGATTTTAATGTTTGGGATTTTACTTTAATTAGCCTGCCGCATACAATTTTCTTAGTTAAACTCACACAACCTTGGGCACGTTAGCAACCGTTTTTATTTATTTTCAAAAATATTACCCCTCATTATATTGTCGGAATTGCAAATTATTAAAATTATATTAAATGTGTTATAACAAGCTAATAATTCCATCCAAAATACCCCCAATATCCACAATTAAATTAAAAACAACGACCAAAACATAACAATAAACTTTTTTATGACCGTGCTGTGACCACAACTTCCGATTATTGGGAGGAGCCTACATTTACATTTCTCATTGATGGCCATGTTAACCTTTTGTATGATTATTAGAAAACGTGACCTTCGAAAATTCTGGAACTTCTTAGCTGATGTTGTCATGATCACTTTGATACGTTGAAGGAGTTAAGTAAAAAATTCCTATTTCTAACTCTTTTAAAATGCCTGCACTTGCCATGCCCGTCAATGTTTACAAAGTTTTGCAAGACTTACTACGCACACGTGTCTTATGACAAAATAATTGTCAAACATCCTTCCTCCTACTAAAATAATGTAACATCCACAGATACACTGCATATCAGCATACTATGCAATGTGTTATATGAGATAATATGATTTTTTTTTAAACTTCACATATCTAAAATTATTGTGCCTACATTCGTAACACTCAAGGAAGTCTAACTGAGGCATGACCCCAAATAGGTTAGCTCTTTTCAGAGAAAGTGTCCAGTTTTGTATCTAGTTGCAGCACAATATATTCGTAGACGTATTGTGGCACACTCCAACTTATTACGTCATTATTATTTGTTTGACAGCCAAATCAAAACATTGCCCTGCCCATAATATTAGCTGAAAACCAGTCAGATAGTTTCATTATAGGTCCATTGTGACACTTAATAAATCATATATCATATTCCTTAGATTTCCAGAGCATTGCAAACCAATGATGCCTACCTACCGGCTCTTTAAATATACCAATGAATTTATTTTCAAATTAATATTGATACAATTGCTTGATTTTTAACCAAACATGACGCTGCCGTGATGCAGGCGTGGACCACTGGCCGGTATTTCATTGCACGACAGAAACAGTTGCATCCGCTGGCATGACTCATAGTTTATAGTGTGAACATGGCATGTTTAACAATATTTAACAAGTTCCAGATGGAAGTGGACAAGGAAGCCATTGGCTTATCGAGAGTCCAAAAAAATTCTCATCTATGTGTAGCCCGCCCTTATCAGATATCTGTCAATTCTATTTTTAAACATATTCACACTACTAACATAAAAACAATCATTTGGCAGTTTGTTCCATTCATGTATCACCCTCTGTGAGAAAGAGTACTTTCTCATGTCCAACCTACACTGCTACCTAACTAATGCTGCTTTGTGCCTCTGGTTCTACTGCCTTCTTTAAGTTTGAAGAGCATATTCCTATCAACATCTTCATAACCGTTCACTATTTGAAACACTTCTATTTGGTTTCCTCTTAGTCTCGTGGTCTCTCGTGTTGTCAAACCAAATAAGCGGCTACAGTAACTAAGGTCTCTCAATTCTGGAATCATTTTAGTTGCTCTTCATTGTATTCTTTCTGGCTTGTTTATGTCCTTTTTATGATTCGGCCTCCATGCTTGAATACAATATTCCAAATGTGGTCTAACTATTGCTTTGTACAGGGGTACAATTAGCTGTTTCTCCTTATATGTGATAGTTTTCTTAATTAGCCCTAGAATTTGATTTCCTTTCGAAGCAGCAATCCCACATTGCTCTAAAACGTTCATGTCAGCACTTAATGTTACTCCTAAGTCCTTTTCGTGTGTGATTCTACCTAGTACAGCATCCCCCATTTTATATTCTTCGTTCATGTTTCCTTATCCTATGTGTATGCATTTACACTTCCCAAAATGTAAAAACATTTCCCATTTTTCTGACCATTTAACTAATTTATCTAGATCATCCTGTAAACTTTGTTTAACTGTACCATTAACAAGATTTAACAAGATTTGCCATCCAAGCCAAAGGCCCAGATGGCAAGTGGACAAGGAAGCCATTGGCTTATCGAGAGTCCAACAATGTTCATCTACTTATAACCCGCCCTCCTGAGATATGTGTCAACCTTGTTTTTAAACATATTCACGCTGCTAGCAGTTACACAATCTGTAGACAATTTGTTCCATTCATTTATTGTCCTCTGTGAGAACGAATGCTTCCTGATGTCCAATCTACATTGATCCTTTACTAATTGTACCTCTTGTCCTCTAGTTCTGCTATCCTTCTTGAGTGAGAAAAACAGTAACCTTTCTGAATTATTTTGTGTCATCTGCAAATGTCAGTACTTTGCTAGGTATGTCATCTTCCAAATCATATATATATATATATATATATATATATATATATATATATATATATATATATATATATATATATATACATATATATTAAAAACAACATAGGGCATAATACTGATCCCTGTGGTACCCCACTCAAAGCAGATTTCCAGTTTGAAATATCAACATCTACTATTAATCTCTGTCTTCTGTGTGTAAGCCACCTACCCCAGGAACTTTTAGTTTAAGTAAAAATCTTTGATGTGTCACTTTATCGAAAGCTTTCTTAAAATATAAGTAGACAACATCCACTGGTGACCCGTTATCTACCCACTTTGTAATTTCTTCCAAAAAAACATAGGAGATTGGTTAGGCATGAACTTGCTTTTAGGAACCCATGTTGAGATGTATTTATTAATTGATGGTTTACAAGGAATTCCATCATGTGGTCTCTAATTAATGTTTCGAGTAATTTACATATAACTGATGTTAAACTGGTCTGTAATTGTCTGGCTTGTTCCTCGATTCCTTCTTAAATAGCGGCATAATGTTTGCTTCTTTCCGTTCTTAAGGAACCATTCCTTCTTCTAGTGACAAGTTAAACAATTTTGCAAGTGGTGTACTAATTTGCTCAATAATTTCCTTAAGCAGTTTTGGTGGTATCCTATCAACTCCAAGTGATTTATTATCTTTCATCTTCTTAATTTTTGTTTTATATCATTTCAGGAGTTACAAATAACTGCTCTAAATGTTCTGATTTATTGACCTCAAATTTAGTAAATGGAACTGGAAGTGAGCTGATATCTTCTGTGGTAAAAACTGAGCAGAAATATTAATTCAGAACCTCTGCCATTTGAAACCAGTCTGAAATTATGTTTCCTCTGTTGTTTTCCAGTGGTCCGACCTTATTTTGAACTTTCTGTTTACTCCTTACATAAGCATAGAAACTCTTGCTGTAATTTTTTTATTACCTGCCATTTTTTTCAAAGGTTCTTTTAGATTTTCTAATTTCAGTTGTAGCTAGGTTCAGTGCCTCTTTGTAGTTTGCTTAGTCTTCACATAGTTTGCTTAAACACTATTTTTCTAATAGCTTCTTTTGACAAGTGTTTCTTTCTAGACAATTTTCCTTGTTTTTTCAAGGGAACAAATTTATTGATGATACTCTCCATTTCATATTTTAGAATATTCCAACATTCAATTGGGGTCTCATTCATCAGCATGTTATTTCAATCTAGCTTTGTTAAGCATTTTCTCATATCTTTATAGTTACCTTTGTGGAAGTTTCTCCTATACGTTTTTTTATTTTTACTTTCTGATTTTACATTGATGTCAAAAGGTATTTGATTGTGGGCACTATTACCCAATGGTTCATGTGTTTTTACATTGTCCACTAATTCCTTCCTGAAAAAACTATATATAATACATTATCTCCCGTACTGAGTAAGGAAGTTATCCTGATTTAAAAATAGAAATTGATGGTCCTCAACTCCTGTACTCTCTAAAAATTTCCATTGTATTTGTCCATGTTTAAAATCTCCCATTATTTTGTGTTATCCTCTTCATTTATGTTTGGACTACGGTAAACTAATCCAATAGTTATTTTTTTATTTCCTGAAACTATTTTGCACCAAACAGCTTCATCGCAATCTGCTTCCCTTTCAGCTTCATCGCAATCTGCTTCCCTTTCTAATTTTATTTCATAAGCCTGAATATATTCTTTAGCATATAAAATAACTCCCCCTCCCCTTCTTCCTAGTCGATCTCTCCTAAACATTACATATCCTGTCAATACTAATTATGCATCTGTTATGTTTGTGTTGGTCCATGATTCGGTAATACCAATTATGTGATGGTCAATATCTTCTACCATAATGTTTAATTCGTTTTTCTTATTTACTATACCCCTAGCATTTAAACATACCCATCTATAAACTGCTTCAGACATGTTTTTCGGACATTTTTTATCGGGTTTTCTGTAGTTGTCTAACATATGTATGTAAATGTAGTTGTTTAACATATGTAAGTAAATGAATAAGTAAATTATTATTTCCTCCTCAACATCATCATCATGTACAGTATAAGGCAAAAAATGCAATGAAGATGAGGTGGCTATCAGATAAGTATAAACTTATCGGGCTAATAGCCAGTGATGATGACATCAGGAATCAATTAACTTGAAGATGTGTAAAGAAAAGGCCAGAACAGCGAGCAGATGAGCGGCGTGGATGAATGCAGGCAATCAGGGGTAAAGACAGGACACCAACAAGCATCAGTTATCTTTGTAGTGAACACTTTGAGGAGAAGTGATTTGTGGTTCGTCCCAACAGGATTGGAAGATGACTCTATGTTTGGGCAGTTCCCTCCATTTTCAAATTCCCTTCCCACCTGCAACCATAACAACAACAGACAGCGAGGAAGGCCAGAAAGCGCCCTGCTGACTCATCTATCTGTAGGCAGTAATGTGGTGGAACTTCATGATGTTCCTAGTCCTACCAAAGTGGTTCACAGATTAAGTACAGGGCATTGTTGCGCATCACCATGACATTATCTTCAAAGATGGTTGATAAAATACAGAGGATCAATACGTATTGCAATATAATGTATTTGTTTTGGTTACGATATAATATGGCTTAACCTGTTGCGCTATATTTTACTTAAACATGCCTGATTGCACTGCGAACCAATGAAGCCTGCTTACTGTCTCTATAAATATACCAATTAATTTATTTTCAAATTAATATTGGTATAATTGCTTGATTTTTATCCAAACATGGCGTCATTTTGTCAGAAAAGTTACAATTTGTCACATTTAACAATATTTTGAATGATTTCCAATTAGTCAGAATTGAATATTTTTATGTGACTGCTTTCATGTTTCTAGTTGATAAGATACAAGGCGCACTGCTTGATTTAGATACACCAACATAAAGGGGTATCACATTACCAGATACCCTTTGGGGCCAGACTTGAAAATCTGATCAATGCAATGCTTCTAGTGGCAGTGACACAACCAACGTCCAATATTCTGTCCAAATTTGCCAAACAATGGTACCAATGCACACTTGGCCACATAACAAATATCACCAATGACTCTGCTTGTGCAAAATAGCTACCTGATCATAAACTGGGGCCATACCCCCTAATTTTAACCACATGTCCATTTTAGCATCCGCTCTGTACCAGGCTATTCGTGCGTGTTGCCGCTCTCTGCCTTTTCCAAGCAAACTGTTCACTTTTCTTATCTACCTGTGCCTATGGGAATGGCTATATCTTCTGTAAACCACTTCGGGTTTATGGTTAGCTAGGAATGGGCGGTCCCAAGCCCGGCTGAGAAAGCAGGAGGGTTGGGCGTGGGGCTAAAACCCCCACCCTGTAAAGAAACCCAACGCTACAGAAACATTCACAACAAATAAAACTACGACGTCTGTCCTGGAAGAGGTAGGGCCTGGTTTACCAGGGCGCATGAAGTGTTGCGGTCAAAGCCGAAAGGAAGCCACAATGCCGACTACTCTTCTTTCGACCAGGAAAAATTTAAACATCGGCACATGGAATGTGCGAACAATGTACGAGGCGGGGAAAACTGCCCAAGTGGCAGCAGAAATGCGGAGATTCAACCTCGCTATACTCGGGCTCTGCGAAACCCGATGGACCCAGTCAGGACGACTGCGACTAACAACAGGAGAGATTATGCTATACTCCGGACACGAGGAAGATGATGCCCCTCACTCAGAGGGGGTTGCCCTCTTATTGGGGAAGGAGGCACAGAGAGCACTTATTGGCTGGGAAGCCAGAGGACCGAGGTGCATAACAGCATCCTTTAGAACAAAGAACAAAAGGATTAAAATGAACATAGTGCAGTGCTACGCCCCAACCAACGACAAGACTGACGAAACCAAAGATGAATTCTACAACCAACTCCTTGATATCATGAGCAATTTAGGGGATAAAAACATCAACCTGATTATGGGAGATTTCAATGCTAAGATTGGATCGGACAACCAAGGATATGAAAATGTGATGGGAGTTCATGGGCTGGGTGTGATGAATGACAATGGGGAGCGGTTTGTGAATGCCTGTGCAATAAACAACATTGTGATTGGGGGAAGCGTGTTCACACACAAAAGAATACATAAGGCGACATGGGTATCTCCTGACCAAGTCACTGAAAATCAGATAGACCACATCGGCATAAACAAAATGTTTAGAAGATCACTACAAGACGTGCGTGTGAAGAGAGGTGCTGACGTTGCGTCTGATCACCACCTAGTAACAGCCAGGCTAAAACTCAAGCTAAGAAGAAATGGAGTAGAACAAGAAAGACAAAAGGCAAGATATAATGTGGATTTCCTGAAGGACCCAAGCACAGCAGAAGAATATAAAGTTGCATTAGCTAATAGATTCAAAGTTCTGCAAGAACTGTATGATGAAGATGAGGGAGTAGACATCAACAGCCAATGGAGTCACATCAAAGATGCAGTAAACACCACATGCGAAGAGATAATTGGAAGAAGGAAACCCCAACAGAAAGACTGGATTTCAGTAGAAACAATGAGGAAAATACAGACCAGAAGAGACAAGAAGGAAGCAGTCAACAGCAGCCGCACAAGGGCGGCAAAGGTAACAGCTCAGAAAGAGCACACTGCAGCAAATAGAGAGGTGAAGAAAAGTGTCAAAACAGACAAAAGGAACTTCGTGGAGGGACTTGCACAAGAGGCAGAAAAGGCAGCAGCTAGCAGGAACATGAAGCAACTTTACGATACAACAAGGAAGTTAGCTGGAAAGTTTAAGAAATCAGAGCGGCCAATCAGAGACAAAAATGGGATCGTCTTGATGGGGGCAGACAAACAGCTTAACAGATGGGCAGAGCATTTTGAAGAGCTGCTCAACAGACCAGTACCGCAGAATCAACCAGACATCCAACCAGCTGAGACAGATCTCCCAATAGACTGTAATAAACCCACTAGAGAAGAGATAAAAAAGGCGATCGCACATATGAAAAATGGGAAAGTAGCACGCCCTGATGGTATCCCTGCAGAAGCACTAAAGGCAGATGTAAATACTTCAGTAGAAATGCTGTACAGTCTTTTTGAGGAGATCTGGGAAAAAGAAGAAATTCCAGCAGAATGGAAGGAAGGTTACCTTATCAAGATTCCCAAGAAAGGAGACCTGAGCCGCTGTGATAACTACAGAGGAATCACGTTGTTGTCAGTACCTGGGAAGATTCTAAACAGAATAATCCTAGAGAGAATGAAAGGCAAAGTGGACCAAACTCTGCGTGAACAGCAAGCAGGCTTCAGGCAGGACAGATCGTGTACTGACCAGATTGCAACACTGCGAATCATAGTGGAACAATCCATCGAATGGAACTCATCCCTATACATCAACTTTGTTGATTACGAGAAAGCCTTTGACAGTGTGGACAGGGAGACACTCTGGAAAGTGCTAAGACACTATGGGGTGCCCAAGAAACTAGTCAACATGATCAAAAACTCCTATGAAGGAATGTCATGCAGAGTCATTCATGAAGGTCAACTTACAAAGAACTTTGAGGTTAGGACGGGGGTGAGACAGGGATGCTTACTGTCACCATTCCTCTTCATTCTAGTCATAGACTGGGTCATGAAAACAGCAACCAAGGAGAAACGAAATGGAATCCAGTGGACGATGCTGACCCAACTTGATGACCTGGACTTTGCGGATGACCTTGCACTCCTGTCTCACAGCCATAGGCAGATGCAAGACAAAACAACAGAACTGGCATTGATTTCAGAGCGGGTTGGGTTGAAAATCAACAAAAGGAAAACAAAGATCCTGAGAACAAATGCTACTTGCGAAACACCAATCATGCTTGAGGGAGAGACACTGGACGAGGTCAAAGACTTCAGATATCTAGGCAGCATAGTGGATACGCATGGAGGGACAGAGGCTGACGTAAAGAAAAGGATCAGCAAAGCAAGGGTAGCTTTCCACCTGTTGAGAAATGTGTGGAAGTCAAAGGTAATTGGAGAAACCACAAAAATACGCTTGTTTAACACAAATGTAAAGTCCGTGTTGCTGTACGGAGCAGAAACATGGCGAATAAACAAGACCACACTGATAAGGATCCAGACATTTGTCAACCATTGCCTGAGAAGAATTCTCCGAATACACTGGATGGACAGGGTGAGCAACAAAGACCTCTGGGATAGAACACACCAAGCCCAAATAGAGATAGAGATCCTTAAGAGGAGATGGGGATGGCTTGGCCACACCTTGAGAAAGCCAAGCACAAACATAACCAGACAGGTCCTGACATGGAACCCCCAAGGCAAGAGAAAGAGGGGGAGACCAAAAAACACCTGGCGGCGTGACCTCGAGGAAGACATCAAGCAAACAGGGAAGGGCTGGCAACAACTGGAGAGGATTGCCCAAGACAGGAGGCGCTGGAGAAATGTTGTGGATGGCCTATGCTCCAGGAGGAGTTAACGGCCTAAGTAAGTAAGTAAGTAAGTAGGAATGGGGTTATCTAGAGATGGGTTTAGCCAATATTGGGCTAGCTAGAGACGGGGTTAGCTACGGTTTGGGTTGCACACCATCATTTCCTTATACACAGGCACTTAACAAGAACTGCACACAACATGAAATGCGTTCCGAAGCGTGGTGAATACACATTTATGAAACGCAACGATTATTTTATGTACAAAAGTGTTCCTTTTAAGTGTTTAGCTTATCATAGGCTCTCTCGTTTAACACATGGAAAAAAAATTGTTTTTTCGCAATTAAATATTTTATTCAAATCAAATTGCATAACATATCAGCTGATGCACATCAAACGTTGTAGCACAACATTAAAATGTATATTTATTTAACATTTTGTTATATAGTAGGTAATTTATAGGACACCTCCCAAAGGAGACGGTAAAAACGTTTCAATAATAGCGGCTCTTTATAAATAATGATTTTGTTGACTAAATTAAATCAATAAAATATATATAATAATGTAATATTAACTATCATAACACTGATAATTTTCTAAGTCAAACACATACAACATGGGGCAGGTTAGCTGCCGGTTTTATTTATTTATTTTCGAAAATATGAACCCTAATTATATTATCGGGATTGCAAATTATCAACATTCTAAAAAATTTGTTATAACAAACTAATACTTTCATCCAAATTACCTGCAATATCCAAAATTAAGCTACCAACAAGGACTAAAACATAAGCATATCGAACTTTTATAACCGTTCTGTGACCACGACGTCTGTTTACTTGGGATCAGCCTACAGTTACATTTCCCACTGGTGACCATGTTAACGTTTTGCATGGTTATAATAAAACGGGATCATCAAACATTCTGAAACTTCTTACCTGCCGTTGCATCTTCTCATTGACATGCTGGTCGAGTTTTGTCAAAATCACATATTTCTAACTCTTTTAAAATGGCAAAATGGCTGCACGTGCCATACCCGTCAATGCATGAATTACTACGCACTCGTGCCTTGTGGCGAAAAAAATGCCAAATATTCTTACGCCTATCTATTAAAATCATCTAAACATTCAGAGTTACACTGTCAACAGGTTCTACCAGCAAACATGGCAATGCCCCTGCTCAAAGGCATTTATGTCAGATGATATGAATCTTTAAAATCTTCGTATGTCAACATTTGTGTGTAACACACCAGGAAGTCTAACTGAGGCATGATACTTGGGTATAAACAATATAAACACTGCGCCTCCAATGGGTTCTTGCCGTGCGACAGTATGGATATCACTGGTCCATAGAGGTCTTGTTTTACTAACGGGTATTCTATTTATGTATGTGGGTTAGCCAGAGATGGGGTTAGCTACGGCTAGGGTTGCATACCTTCATGTTCTTGTACCCATACACTTACAAAGAACTGCACACAACATGAAATTACACTAATGAAGCGCAACGCTTATTTTCTAAAAATAATTACATATTTTAAGATTTTAGCTTACCATAAGCTCTTTCGTGCAATTTGAACAGATGGAAAATGAAAAAAAGTGTGTTTAATAACAACTAAATATCTTATACATCAAATTGCGAAACATATCAGCTCATTCACACCAAACTTTATAGTACAAAACTAAAATGTACATTAATTCGACATTTTTATATAGTGTAGATCAACTATCGGACACCTAAAGGAGACGGTTAGACAGTTTAAATAATAGTGGCGTTTCAGCAGTATTTTGTTGACTAGATGGAATCACTAGAATATATATATAATATATATTATTATCTAGCCTGACACCGACAATTTTCTAAGTCAAACACACACAACATGTGGCTGGTTAGCAACCTTTTTTTATTTATTTTCAAAAAATTAACCCTAATTATATTAGCGGAATTACAAATTAAAAATATTATGCGAATTGTTTTATAAAAAACTAATAATTTCATCCAAATTTCCCATAATATCCATAATTAAGCTAACAACAACGTACGACTAAAACATAACCATATACAATTTTATAAATGTGACCACGACCACGACTTCCGTTTGTTTAATTTCAGACCACAGTGCAAAATTCCATTGGTGGCCATGTTAAATTTTGTCTGATTATAAGAAACCGTGACCACTAAAAATTCTGAAACTTTTTTCAGCAACTGTCATTATCTCTTTGACATGCCGAATCAGTATTGTCAAATTCGCACATCTCCAGCTCTTTTAAAACGCCCCAATGTGCGATGCCCATCAATATTTACCAAAATAGCCATGCATTCATGCGCCCACGTGGCCCACTGCAGAAAAAAATTCCACATATCCCTAACCTATTCAACTCTCACAGAAATGCACTATTTCACAGTCATTAGCTTCTACAAACAAACCTGTGAATATGCCTGCTCAATTGCACTTATGTCACATCATATGAATTGTTTAATTTCACATATCACAATTTAATACGCCCTACATTCGAGTGAAACAATAAACAGAACGGTCAACCGTGGTCTTACCCCTGTAACCCACCAGGAAATCTAATTGAGGCAAGAGGGGTCAGACCACTATATAGAATTGCATTGATGGCCATGCTAACGTATTGTCTGATTATAAGAAAACATGACCATCAAAAATTCTGAAAAATTTTCACAACTGCCATCATCTTGTTGACATGCTGACCAAGCTTTGATGAAATCATATGCCTCCAGTTCTTTTAAAACGCCCCGACGTTAGATGCCCGTCAATTTTGCCAAAAATAGCCATGTATTCATGCTCCCACGTGGCTCATATCAGAAAACTTCCCATAAATCGCTCCGCCTGTTAAATTGTAAAACAAATGCAGTATTTCACAGCCAATAGCTTCTACAAACAAACCTGTGAATATGCCTGCTCAACTGCACTTATGTCACGTCATATGAATTGTTTAAATTCACATATCACAATTTAATACGCCCTACATTCGTGAAACAATAAACAGGAAGGTCAACAGTGGTGTTACCCCAAATAGGGAATTTTGTGCTTTTATATTTTATATCAAGTTGCAGTACAATAATGTATGTAGACACACTATGGAACACTCCTGCTTGTCAAGTCATTATTATTTGTTTGACAGCCAAGTCTAAACAATGCCTTGCCCGTAATATTAACTGAAAACAAGTCACAATTTAATTATAGGTCCATTTTGACACTTGATAAATCATAAAATATACAATTTATTTACATGTAACAGGATTTCGGGTAAATTTCAATGTGTCAGGTTTGTAAAATGTTAATGTTTATGTGACTGCATTCATACTTCTAGTTGCTAAGATACAAGGCGAATGGCTTGATTTCGATAGGCCACAATAAAATGGTATCATAATATGACCAGATACACGTCGCTGCCAGATTTGAAAATGATGATCTACGTAGTGTTTCCAGTGGCTGTGTCACAACCAAAATACAACTATTCTGTCCAATTTTTTTATACTATGTTGCTATTGCACTGGGTCGCAAAAGACATCACAAATTACTGTTCTGTTGCAAAATGGCTACCTGCTCCTTCACATACTGGTGTCATACCCTCTAAGTTTTGGCTGAGTTGTCCTTGTAGGTGTCGGTCACAAAATCCACCCTTTCCACCTTGGGCAGCAGGCTGAACAGTTTCTCAGACAACTCTTCAAATGTCTGAGACAGAGCAGTGAATGCAGGCAGTAGGGCGTTCCTGTCAACTACGTATGCACCCAAGTCATCAAGGCAAGGATCGTGAACCAGCGCGGCAACATCTTCAAGCTGGTGCATCAGTTTGGCCTTGTCTGTCTTTATTGGAAGCCCATCCGGTATAGCTGAGGTGAAACCAAGTGGATATTGCAGTACTTTCTGTAGACTAAGGTTGTTGGCTTCATAGATATTTAGCTGCTGTCCAGAGAGATTCCGTTGTGTTGATATTTTGACTATATTCGATGATTTTAGCTGACTGGTCTTTTCAAGAGAACCAAGCGTCTTTAAGGACTGCCTTGGAAGAGATGCACGGAGTTGTGGCAACCAGCCTCTACTGGATAAAGGTATTGAATGCTGCTTTGCCAACTGTTTCAGCATTGAAGATAGCATTCGAACATTCAGCTTGGGCTCGTGCGCCAGAAGAAATGCAAAACAGATCTTCATTGACCTCAACTTCAAATGGATTTATAAAATTGTGGAAAGCAGTTACCATTTTCTGAAGATCTTTCTCGCCACGTCTGATCTCTAATGACCGAAGGTCTTTTTGTGTCATGTCTTTTGAACGAACATGTCATACCTACCATCCCCAATGTGGTTTCTACGTGGTCTGGCATGTCTGGTCATACACCATCAGTAATAGGCTGTATAGTTTATGCTGAATCCAGTTATGCCTCACCTGGCCTTCGCATGGCGATTGATCGTCTGTTTAATAATGAAGTAAACTGGATTTATTGATGCTGGCATATGTGATATGGACACACTGAACCCGGAGTGTATGTGATATGAACACACTGAACCCGCAGTGTATGTGATATGAACACACTGAACCCGCAGTGTATGTGATATGAACACACTGAACCCGCAGTGTATGTGATATGGACACACTGAACCCACGGTGTATGCTATTACTTCCAAAAAACATTGTGGCGTAAAGTACCTACGTGGGACTCCGTTGTACGGGTTCCCCTGTCTGGCCTATGGACTAAAATGTTGAGTAATTTGTATAACATAGTTCAGGCATGATGTCATAATGATGCCATTATTGCACAAGTATATGTTAACTATGTTGTTGTAAAAAAATTTGGAAAGAGTGTTCAAATTCTTTCCAGTGATACCCTATATGCTATGGTCGGCGGATATGTGTTGATAGAATGGACTAAGGTTATTATCTATCCATACCCCCGTCCTTACTTTCAAGCTTTGCGAATGACATTGGTTGTATTAAGCCACCAAACAGTACATGGTTGCAGCAATTCCCAGGCGGCAAACAACTGAATTTCACATGTGTATGCTATAAGCTTTCTAAAACATTGTGGCGTTAATTCCCTACGTGGGATTCCGTTGTAGGGGTTCCCCTATCTGGCATGTGGACTGAAATGTTGAGTATTTCTATAATCTACCTAAGATACGATGTCATAATGACTTTATTCTTGCATAACTATATGTTAACTGTAAAACAGTTGGAAAGTATATTCAAATACCTTTCTAATGAACAGGAATTGAACATGTGAGATCTTGCTATAATGCGTATGTGTAGGTTTGGTTCCTTGTTTTTATTGTTCTAACTGAATGCCGCACTATGCCTTGAAGATTGCTCTGCAGTAGGTTGTATCTGAACAACAACCAATCAAAGGGATGATAATCTGTACTTGGATTGAATATGATACGCCCAGGCGACGAGGAGCCATTAAGTCGGTTAGCACCTAACACTCCCAACAGTGGTGCGATTCACTATATCACCACTGCCACAACTTGATTGATTATGTATTCAAAGTGGGCGGTTGGCGGGGTAAAGCCATTGTTGTTTGCGACCTGCAACGTCACTGCAGGCCCAGCCGTGGCCTAGTGGTTAAGGTGTTGGACTCTAAATTCAAGGGTTGTGAGTTCGTTTTCGAAGCTTAGGCAATTTCGTTTACCCTACTTTGCCTCAGTCTACTCAGCTGCAAATGAGTACAAACAATGTTTGGAAGGTACTAGTGTCCCGTCCAGGAGAGTCAGTATAACTGCACTCTAAGTTGCTTCGCACTATGCGCACTATAGAAACCAGGTTTAAGCACTGGCCATAAAGCCTTCATGGCTTCCTAAGGCGTAATGCCTGGGGAATGACTTTACCTTTACCTTACGTCGCAGCAGTTGTGCACTTGAGTAGCGTTAAAGAAACGATATAACAATAATTCTTACTGCACATGACCATATCGGCATATGATATCGAGTGTTTACGTAGTAACGTCATCGACACGCTTTTCAGAATCCCCTCGAGGTGGCTGGTTGTTACGCACCATTGTTGGCAAAGCCGTGCGTGCTTTCTAAGATTATTCCATGTTACGAGATCCTTTAGTATGAAGGATCGTACTGTACGAACGATTTGTGAAACCGAAATCTGAAGATAACAACCGTTGACATGACATTTGCCATTAAACAATGCAATTATTGGACTCTAAACATTCGATACTGTGTTCGCTGCGATCACGTAACTGCAATTATGTTGCACGTATTGACGCATGTGGGCCTTCTTGCTATTTCCGTTCTTTGACAGTGTAGCAAATTCTGCATACACTATTGTGTTTCTATTCAACTTTTCAATCATAATTCTACCGACAATTATATACAATATAAATTGAGATGTTCTTTTGCCAAACTTTAGGGTAGGAGGTTGTAAGCATCTGCGTCACTGATCGGTTACGTCACTGAACAGTTGCATTGTAGCAACACCGTAGGAATAGCTGGCTTTACTCTGACACGCCAGGTTATCATGGATTATGTTCTATAAGTGCTAACGACTCCTGTATGTATACAAGAACAACATCCAGTTTTTTTTAAGAGCGCCAAAGATAATGTGGTTTAACAAAGCTAGAGACAAGGAGGTTCAAAGGAGATCAAATTGACGTGTTCATGGTATTGAATGAGTATGAGAATGTTGATTGAACATGTTTTTCACACATAAGATATGCTATCCGAACAACAACATTGGTTACGAAGAAGTAATGAGTAAGCACAATGACGAAAACTCACTGTACCATCATAGGTTTTCTTGGAAGACCGACGGACGATTCTGATCACAAAAGACTTGGGAAGTCGTGTACTCCATAGCATGTAAGAACGGTGATGTCACTTACATAGGTTATCCTAAACGTGCTTTGGGAGCGAGCGTAAAACAGCACAAAGAAGACATGAATATATTGAATATATAGGTATGTGCATGTGATACTCACACCATGTCACTATCATAGTTCACGTTACTCGAAAGAAAACTATAAATTGTGAATCAAAACGAAAATGTGCGAAAACATAATTTAACTAGTTTGCCCGTTACAGAAGCGAGACGTACACTTGTTGACAGTCATTTCATCACTAATTTGTTCCTCCGTCGATGAACACTCAATATTATACATAGTACCATATGTGTAGATTTATATCGAATCCGCAGTCAACATTACACAGGGCCACCCACATCACCACTTTATGTTAATTTTGTAAAATTTGTATATATATATCTTTTATATCTATATCTATATATATATATATATATATATATATATATATATATATATATATATATATATATATATATATATATATATATATATATATATATATATATATATATATATATATATATACTGACACACATCATATACACACATTAGTATTAACATAAAAAATGACAGCAAGAGTTTTTATGCATATGTCAGGAGTAACCAAAACGTACAAGACAAGGTTGGACCTCTAGAAGACAGTGCTGGAAATATAATATCACAGGGGTTTTTAATGGCGGAAGACCTAAATGGTTACTTCAGTTCAGTGTTTACCAAAGAAGATATTAGTTCATTACCAGTTGCTGATGCTAAATTTCAGGGGGCTAAATCTGACTATTTAGGTCCGTTAGTTGTAACTCCAGAATTGGTAGCTAAGAAAATAAAGGCAATGAAGGATAACAAATTACCGGGAGTGGATGGGATTCCTCCAAAATTACTAATGGAAACAGTAGAACAAATCAGTATACCACTTGCAAGAGTATTCAACTTGTCATTAAAAGAGGGAGTTGTTCCGTTTGAATGGAAAGAAGCAAACATCATACCATTATTTAAAAAGGGTTCGAGAAATAAGTCAGAGAATTACAGACCAGTGAGTTTAACGTCAGTGATTTGTAAATTATTAGAAAGGTTAATTAAAGACCATATGGTGGAATTCCTCGTTAAGCATAAATTATTAAATTCATCTCAACATGGATTCCTTAAAGCGAGGTCATGCTTAACAAATATGTTATGTTTTTTGGAAGAAATCACTAAGTGGATAGACGTGGGATCGCCAGTAGATATTATCTACTTAGATTTTCAGAAAGCTTTTGACAAAGTGCCACATCAAAGATTACTACTTAAATTAAAAGCCCATGGTATCGGGGATAGCATAACTGACTGGATAGAACAATGGCTGACTGACAGAAGACAACGAGTTGTAGTAGTTGGAGAAGTTTCAAATTGGAAACCGGTTTTGAGTGGGGTACCTCAAGGATCAGTATTAGGACCTATATTATTCTTAATTTATATCAATGACTTGGACGACAGTATAACAAGTAACGTACTGAAATTTGCGGATGACACAAAACTGTTTAGAAAGGTTAATACTGATGGTGATAAACAACATTTACAAAACGATCTAGACAGATTAGTGAAATGGTCTGAGAAATGGCAGATGTTGTTCAATTTTGGGAAATGTAAATGCCTACATACAGGACATAGGAACTTGAATGTAAACTATAAAATGGGAGATACTAATCTGGGTACTACTGTAATTGGAAAGGACTTAGGAGTTAAAATAAGCGCTGATATGAAAGTTTCAGAGCAGTGTGGTATTGCAGCTTCAAAGGGTAATCAAATTATTGGATTGATTAGAAGAAACCTAACATACAAGGGAAAAATGTTAATTATACCTCTTTATAAAGCAATAGTTAGACCTCATTTAGAATACTGTATACAAGCATGGAGACCATATCGTAAGAAGGATATAGATACGCTTGAACGCATACAAAGGAGAGCAACTAAAATGATTCCAGAACTGAGAGACCTTAGTTATGACGAACGCCTGAAAGAATGTGGTTTAACAACTCTAGAGACAAGGAGGTTAAGAGGAGATCAGATTGAAGTTTTCAAGATATTGAATGGGTATGAAAATATTGATAGAAATATGTTTTTCTCACTCAAGAAGGATAGCAGAACTAGAGGACATGAGGTAAAATTAGTAAAGGATCAATGTAGATTGGACATCAGGAAGCACTCGTTCTCACAGAGGACAATAAATGAATGGAACAAATTGTCTACAGATTGTGTAACTGCTAGCAGCGTGAATATGTTTAAAAACAAGGTTGACACATATCTCAGGAGGGCGGGTTATAAGTAGATGAACATTGTTGGACTCTCGATAAGCCAATGGCTTCCTTGTCCACTTGCCATCTGGGCCTTTGGCTTGGATGGCAAATCTTGTTAAATCTTGTTAAATCTAGTACATTCAGAATGTGTCATCATGTTACAACAGCGACTGTCGGGAAACACAGGATTAAGTCAAATATGTCCGGACAGACCAGTTGTAACTGGAGTCTTCCTGCACTCGAACTGTTCAATGTCGCCGCTACGGCATACACTATGTATAGTAGCCATGCACAATGCATGCACACTGCATACTGAACTATCGAACATGAAAATTATTAGGCCACGTAAAAAAAGAAACTAATTTGTCATCCCCGCCCACTTCTTTTTTGGCCGATGCTTTCTTTTTTATTGTTTACTATTGAAAAAAGAAATGATTATTATACAGTGTATACAATTAGAGCAATGATCGCTTGCTTCTGATAATCTTTAAGCAGACACATTTGTGCTAAAGACAGTCGAGTTTCTCGTCGGTGTTTAATTGTCTCTGACGTGCTCCGTTAACCGCCCACTCACTTCGCAAATCGAGGCTGGTCACGTGGAAACAAACCTGATCAATATTCATGAAAACATGACATAGCGCTTAAGGGAAGTCTGCTGCACTGGCTGCCATCTTTCTAGGACAACGTAAACATAAATATTGTCGGTTTTCGTTTGTGCGCGCATTCGTAGCTCGACAACAAAAGTAAACCAATTGGTACGCCAGAATAGTACGAGATGGTAGGCAGGCGCTATAAGATATATTCGTAGAATTTGCCACCGTCGAATTCGACGAGTGAGAAGCCACAACCGAACAACAACAAACGACGTAGCCACAGGTGAGTCGGCGCCAATGACATCAATATTATAGCAATGTCGTCATGATCTAGCGTAAATGTTGGCCATATCAAAACATTCTTTTTCTGTTTAATAGTTCCAGTTTGTCTTTTCTTATGATTTTATTGTATTATAAATTGAAGTGGATACAAGTAGGCCTAGAATGTTTCAAGTCAGGGGGAGGGGTGCACGCAGTGGTTTTTGTTAGGTATGTGCGATTTTTTCTTTCAGATTTTGGTTTCTAGAATCTGGGTCAAAAAGTTATCATAGCCATAGTATTTCATATTTAAAATAACTGAAGGATCCAAGACATCTCAACAAATGTAAGTTTTACTATTGCATTGAAATACCTTGAATTGCAACATGCACTTTGGAAATGGTGCATGACCAAAACATACATTTTGACTAACACATTGAATGTGGGTCCATAGAGATATGACTTGCTGTCAGACAGAGGCTGTTATGACTCAGATGACTAGCATCTCAGCCAGGTTCAACATGTGTCATTTTGTTTTCAAGCATATAACTTAAACGATGCACTGTAACCGTTCTGTAGCCACTCTATACATACAGACAATATCACCTTTTCTTGTAATCTTGCGGTGTACAATTTACAAAAATCATTTGGAGTCAGACCACAGTAGGGAATTTCATTGGTGGCCATGTTGACGTTTTGTCTGATTATAGGAAAACCTTACCATCAAAAATTCTTAAATAAATATGCAGCAACTATCATCATCTCATTGACATGCTCACCAACTTTTATCAAAATCACATACTTTCAGCTGTTTTAAAATGCCCCCACGTGCGATGTCTGTCAATATTTAAAAACATAGCCGTGTATTCATGCGCCCACGGGCCCCATAGCAGAAAAATTCCCATAAATCTCTCCGCCATTTAAACTCTTAAAAAATGCACTATTTTACAGCCAATAACTTCTATAAACAAACCTGTGAATATTCCTGCTTAAAGGTACTCATGTCACATAATATTAATTTGCAATTTCACAATTTTCCGTGCCCTATATTCGTGAAACAGTAAATAGGAAGGTCAACAATGGTCGTACCCCACGTGTGCAGCTGCCCCCGTTCAATGCTGACAGCGCTAGCGCTAGAGACAGGCAGTTGGTGACGGAGACAGAGGCCCTTCCTGCGACGCTGTTAGCCCTGTAGGAGGGATTGTATCCTACGTCACTATCCCGTAGCCGGGTTCGTGATTGGTCAGGTATATTGGTCAGTTGTTTTGTCGTAAACCATTCATAGTGCTATAACACTATGCTTCAATTTAACTAGAGGGTGACACATTACAATGTAGCACCGCCGCCATTAATTTATTGCCGTCAAGAAATAACAACATAATTTTCAAACTTTGATGATATTTATTATATATAACTGGCACACATCGCTACATCAAATGATATAGAAATGAAATGCAGGATATTCTTTCATGAAGCTACATCAGCGAAGAACGTGAAGTTAGTTCGTCGATAATATGCTGATCAAGTCACCAAAGTTAGGACTTCACTCATCGTGAGAGGCGGAGCGTATACCCTCACCTGTTGAAAACAATTTAATATGAAAGTAGAACATCAGAACAGCGGATTCATAAACAACTGGTCTACACGTTTTGGAATATATTATGTGTGGGTGTATGGGTGCGCATTCCATGCGTACGTGTGCGTGTGCGTGTGCGTGGTGTGTGTGCGTGTGCGTGCGAGTGTGCGTTGTGTGTGCGTGTGCGTGTGCGTGTGCGTGTGCGTGTGCGTGTGCGTGTGCGTGTGCGTGTGCGTGTGCGTGTGCGTGTGCGTGTGCGTGTGCGTGGTGTGTGTGTGTGTGTGTGTGTGCGTGTGCGTGTGCATGTGCGTGGTGTGTGTGTGTGTGTGTTTGTGTTTGTGTGCGTGGTGTGGGTGTGTGTGTGTGTGTGTGTGTGTGTGTGTGTGTGTGTGTGTGTGCGTGTGCACGCGCGTGATATTACGTGATGAAATATTGTGCCCAAAGCGACTTTGTTGCCGCTCTAATAGACCACAGTTCACCAATTAGCAACGGCTCAGTACACTTTTTCAACTAATTACATGTTTTTATTACGCCGGTAACGTCGCAATATTTTAAGCAAAAGTTGGATAGTGGGAAAGTGTGACCCTAATTTAATTGGTGGAAAAATATGGATTCTTACATCGTCAATCAGTCCTTCGAAGTACCCTGCGTTGTCTGCACAGCCGGTCAATCCAATGAACATGGAATTGTTAGGTTGGTCAATCAACCCTAAAATCAACAACATTGTTTATTTGCTAAATAATCAGTATATCACATTTGAGTCAGAACGTAAGAACCCGACACATTTGTATTAATCTTTAGACTAGCTGTTATCGTCGTATGATAGTGGGAAACATATGTACTCCATCATGACGATTAACAGTTTAATCAATACAAACGAATTTTTCATATACTGGAGCAGCTAATGTTTGTCTACGGTATATGTCTAATAACTAGCACATGTTCAATATTTGAAAAATCGTACGAATAAAAAGCTTAACATTGGTAATGTTACCATAATTATTATTATGTATTAATATTTTTATAACGTAACAGCGACGAGAGAAAGACAATATACTTACCAGATAACGTTATATTCGCCGTCTGGAGTCCGTCGATATATGTCTCAAGTACCTTGCCGTTGAATACAATGATTGCATTGTGCCACGTAGAATTTGTCACCTGTAAAAACAATTTACTGTCACCAACTTTTCTTACTACTATCATTGTTGAGCTGTTTCCATAATGGTACATTGTTCATTAGGGTTGGAATGTTGGCCACATCAACGTATCATCTTGTCGTGTGCCTTTCTTTGTTTCCCTCTGTTTTTCTAGTCACGAGTAACTGTCCACAATATGAATCTTGGTACTGGTTCTTTGTGGCGATAGCAGTGACAAGTTGGAGGCGGCTCATTCGAATCTTGTTTGTGAACTTGTCTATGTCCCCATTTATTTTATCCAGCCTATTGATCCATTGGACAGTTATATGTCCTGGGCATTCTACTGTAACTAGATCTTTCGTGTGGAGCCGGGTATCAGTTGCATAAAGCAATCAACTTTCGACGGTGGCCCTGAGGAATTACAATGTGAGAAACCTTCTTATTTTGGCGTCTTACATTGACGATATTCTGCGTAAGAATGACACTAGATTTAACAAGCTTTAATAAGATTGCCTTCCGAGGCCAAACACCCAGATGGCAATTGGACAAGGAAGGCATTAGCTTAGGGAGAGTCCAACAATGATTCATCTCTTCCCGAAGATACCGGAAGTCGTCTACTTTTAACAAGATTTAACAAGATTTGCCATCCAAGCGAAAGGCCCAGATGGCAAGTGCACAAGGAAGCCATTGGCTTATCGAGAGTCCAACAATGTTCATCTACTTATAGCCCGCCCTCCTGAGATATGTGTCAACCTTGTTTTTAAACATATTCACGCTGCTAGAAGTTACACAATCTGTAGACAATTTGTTCCATTCATTTATTGTCCTCTGTGAGAACGAGTGCTTCCTGATGTCCAATCTACATTGATCCTTTACTAATTTTACCTCATGTCCTCTAGTTCTGCTATCCTTCTTGAGTGAGAAAAACATATTTCTATCAATATTTTCATACCCATTCAATATCTTAAAAACTTCAATCTGATCTCCTCTTAACCTCCTTGTCTCTAGAGTTGTTAAACCACATTCTTTCAAGCGTTCTTCATAACTAAGGTCTCTCAGTTCTGGAATCATTTTAGTTGCTCTCCTTTGTATGCGTTCAAGCGTATCTATATCCTTCTTACGATATGGTCTCCATGCTTGTATACAGTATTCTAAATGAGGTCTAACTATTGCTTTATAAAGAGGTATAATTAACTTTTTTCCCTTGTATGTTATGTTTCTTCTAATCAATCCAAGAATTTGATTACCCTTTGAAGCTGCAATACCACACTGCTCTGAAACGTTCATATCAGCGCTTATTGTAACTCCTAAGTCCTTTCCAATTACAGTAGTACCCAGATTAGTATCTCCCATTTTATAGTTTACATTCAAGTTCCTATGTCCTGTATGTAGGCATTTACATTTCCCAAAATTGAACAACATCTGCCATTTCTCAGACCATTTCACTAATCTGTCTAGATCGTTTTGTAAATGATGTTTATCACCATCAGTATTAACCTTTCTAAACAGTTTTGTGTCATCCGCAAATTTCAGTACGTTACTTGTTATACTGTCGTCCAAGTCATTGATATAAATTAAGAATAATATAGGTCCTAATACTGATCCTTGAGGTACCCCACTCAAAACCGATTTCCAATTTGAAACTTCTCCATCTACTACAACTCGTTGTCTTCTGTCAGTCAGCCAATGTTCTATCCAGTCAGTTATGCTATCCCCGATACCATGGGCTTTTAATTTAAGTAGTAATCTTTGATGTGGCACTTTGTCAAAAGCTTTCTGAAAATCTAAGTAGATAATATCTACTGGCGATCCCACGTCTATCCACTTAGTGATTTCTTCCAAAAAACATAACATATTTGTTAAGCATGACCTCGCTTTAAGGAATCCATGTTGAGATGAATTTAATAATTTATGCTTAACGAGGAATTCCACCATATGGTCTTTAATTAACCTTTCTAATAATTTACAAATCACTGACGTTAAACTCACTGGTCTGTAATTCTCTGACTTATTTCTCGAACCCTTTTTAAATAATGGTATGATGTTTGCTTCTTTCCATTCAAACGGAACAACTCCCTCATTTAATGACAAGTTGAATACTCTTGCAAATGGTATACTGATTTGTTCTACTGGTTCCATTAGTAATTTTGGAGGAATCCCATCCACTCCCGGTGATTTGTTATCCTTCATTGCCTTTATTTTCTTAGCTACCAATTCTGGAGTTACAACTAACGGACCTAAATAGTCAGATTTAGCCCCCTGAAATTTAGCATCAGCAACTGGTAATGAACTAATATCTTCTTTGGTAAACACTGAACTGAAGTAACCATTTAGGTCTTCCGCCATTAAAAACCCCTGTGATATTATATTTCCAGCACTGTCTTCTAGAGGTCCAACCTTGTCTTGTACGTTTAGTTTACTCCTGACATATGCATAAAAACTCTTGCTGTCATTTTTTATGTTACATGCTAGTTTTTGCTCATAGCTTCTTTTAGATTGTCTGATTTCAGTTGTAGCTGCATTAAGTGCCTCTTTGTATTTTGCATAGTCTTCGTCCTTTCTGGTACGCCTATAAACCCTCCACATAGTTTGTTTTAGCATTATTTTTCTAATAGCCTCTTTTGACAAGTGTTTCTTTCTACGCCGTTTTCCTTGTTTTTGGAAGGGAACAAATTTATCGATGATACTCTCAATTTCATATTTTAGAATATTCCAACATTCAATTGCGGTCTTATTCATCAGCATGTTATTCCAATCTAGCTTTGCTAAGTATTTTCTCATATCTTTGTAGTTACCTTTGTGGAAGTTTCTCTTGTACGTTTTCTTATTTTTACTTTCTGATTTTACATTGATGTCAAAATGTATTTGATTATGGTCACTATTACCCAATGGTTCAATTATTTTTACATTGTCCACTAATTCTTTTTGTGATGACAAAACTATATCTAATACATTTTCTCCCCTGGTTGGTTCTATTACGTGCTGAGTAAGAAAGCTATCCTGGATTAAAAATATAAATGGTTGGTCCTCAATCCCTGTGCTCTCTAGAGAATTCCATTGTATGTGTCCATGGTTAAAATCTCCCATTATGATACATTCCCCTTTACTAACTTTCTTTATAGCGTTTTTTATTTTTGTGTTGTCCTCTTCGTTTATGTTTGGACTTCGGTAAACTAATCCAATAGTTAATTTTGAATTTCCTGAAACAATTTTGCACCAAACTGCTTCATCGCAATCTGCTTCCCTTTCTAGTTTTATTTCATCAGCCTGGATAGATTCTTTAACATATAAAATAACTCCCCCGCCCCTTCTTCCTATTCGATCTTTCCTAAACATTACATATCCTGTCAGTCCTAATTCAGCATCTGTTATATCTATGTTGGCCCATGATTCAGTTATACCAATTATGTGAGGGTCAATATCTTCTACCATAATGTTTAATTCGTTTTTCTTATTTACTATGCTCCTTGCATTTAAACATACGCATCTATAACCTTTTTCAGAGATGTTTTTCGGATGATTTGATATTGGTTTATCTGTGCTAGTGGCCTCTTGTTCTGCTTGAGACACCTCTAGGTAACCCCCCTGCACTTCTAGTTTAAAGAATGTTTACTTCCAAAAATATTTGTCATTGTACCCAAGTCACTATCTACTGCTGCTGAAAGTTTGTCCGCGAATACTGCCGCCCCCTTTCCACTTAAATGAAGCCCATCCTTCATGTACATATCAGCCCTCCCAACAAAACTTCCCCATAAATCCACAAATCCAACTTCCTCTTCCCTACATAACTTCTGGACTAACATGTTAATTGCCATCCCCCGACAATTTCGATATTTGTGACCCCTCCTGCCCATTACAGGTAAAATCCCTGACAGTATTACCTGCTCAACCCGCGTCTGTTTTAGTGTTCTGACCAACTGCCTATATTTTCTAACTATGGCAGTTGTACCCTCCCTCTCTACGTTATTTGTCCCTACGTGTACTAAAACAGATCCACCCTTACCCGAGCCTACGATGTTTTTTACCCTCTCAGTTATCGCCTCTATTTTGGCTCCAGGCAAGCAGACCACCACATCATCTCCCTTGTTTAAGAATCTGTCGGTCTTCCTAACTATCGAATCCCCCACAAACACCCTCGCTCTCTTACTCACCCCCTCTATCACAGCTGCATAATAACTCTTCCGCTCGATCCCCTCCATCACATTCTGTCCTGACCCCTTCCCTCCTGTCACCTTCACTCCTGTCTCCCCCACTTCCCACTCCTTTGCTCTTGTCTCTCCCACTTCCCTCTCCTTCACTCCGGTTGTTTTCCCTCCCGTCTCCCCCACTCCCTTCTCCTTCCCTCCTGTCTCCCCCACTCCCTTCTCCTTCCCTCCTGTCTCCCCTACTCCCCTCTCCTTCGCTCCGGTCTAACTTTATCATCTACTGTTCCCCCACCGGAACTACTGGCACAACCCCCCTGTTCCCTTCCCACCATTGCCACAACGAGCAGCCTCAGCTCTTCCAACTCCACCTCTAGTTCCTTCATCTTCGTACATCCCCTACACTCAAAACTAAAACTATCTGCCTGGACCTCAGCCCAGGACTTCTCGCACCCAGACTTGACGAAGTCCACCCAGTTACTGCAACTGCCACAAATTAAGTGCCTTGTGGCCTTTAACTGCCGTTTGCACGGCGCCATCATACAATTTAGTTTTAATTAGTTTGCAACGTTAGCCTTGAATAAGGCTGTTTTTGTTATCAAAAGAACACTTTAGTCTAATATACTTGCTAACTGTGTCTACTATTAACCTCGCATGAGAAAAAAAAAACCTGCCACCTAGCGAATACGGAGAACACTGTAACAAAACAACGAAGTCAGTGTGTACTAATTTACGCTAAAATCCTGCTGTTAATTCCTTTTTACCGAAAACGTTTACTACCACTATGTCAGTTATTACCTTATGTATGTAATTTAAGTAAATATATCACTTTATCTTATATATATATATTAGCCAATGTACTTACTGGGTAACCAGACGTCACCTCGAGCGATTCGCCCTGCACTGCGAGGCCTCCTATGACATCCTCGTCGTCCAGTTCAATGAGGAAGCTGCCGTCGCCATCGTACTCACATAACGACCAGTTACCGTTGTTGACGATTCCGACGCGACCGCTGGTCCCCGCTGCCTGCTTGAACCACGCGGACACAGAAAACTGTCGTCGTGCTTGAAGCCAGCGTCTCATAAATGGCACCTGGAACAGGTCCAATACGTCGTTGTGCTCAACTAACATGTCAGAGAGAGACAACATATTGTTATCATACAAAAATATATATATATATATAAATATACACATATATATAAATATATATATATATATATATATATATATATATATATATATATATATATATATATATATATATATATATATATATATATATATATATATATATATATATATATATATATATATATATATATATGTATATGTATGGTTAACCAAGTACACTATGGCCGTGATGTTGTTGAATCTATTTTAAATGGACGAACAATCAGCACGTATATGTTGATGTCAACTATAACTTATAATTCACAATAAAGACGACAGCATCGACATAATGAACAAGTGAGCCTACCTCCAATGCGGTTTGACCGTCGAAACGGGCCACCTTGCCACGGTCCGTGTCATCAACAATATCGATATTGCCTAGGCCGACTTTGTTCCAGCCAGCCCTGTTGCAACTGATGTCTTCAAGGTTTGTGTTGAACGGGAAGTGGAGAGCCAGACCATCACAATCTATTGCCCTTCTTATTCCACTGCCTACAATTCCATTGCCTCCTACATTTCCATTGCCTCCAACATTTCCATTGCCTCCTACCTTTCCATTGCCTCCTACAAGTTGTCCATTGCCTCCTACATTGTTTCCATTGCCTCCTACATTTCCACTGCCTCCTACATTCCCGTTGCCTCCTACATTTCCATTGCCTCCTACATTTCCCTGTCCATTTCCACTCCCTTCTCCTCTTCCTTTGGCTAAGGCTAATACTTGTATCTCCGTGAGAGGCGTAGCGTATACCCGCACCTGTTGGAAAGAGCTAAATACGTAAGTAACATAATAACGGTTTCAAAAATAAAGGATCTAAACTGTTAGCAGTATAACTTAATAACCATGGCACCAATTGCATAGCAAACCTGGAACAACTTAGAACACGACATACACTGCCATGTTTTAAACCAAATAATGATATCCTTGTCAGGTATTATATGGCGAAATACGGTACCCGTATGATTTTATCCCCGTTTTAGTGGACCCGAGTTTACCAATTAACAATGGCGCCTTAGCCCTTAAGTTAATTTATTTCCTTTTATTAAACTAACATCGCAATATGTTATCAAAGTTTTCCATTGTTAGTTAGTTATCCACATTTATTTGTGCATTGCAGTAAACTCTGGATACTTAATTCTTACATCGTCAATAAATCCTTCGAAAAAGCCTGCGTTGTCTGGACAGCCGGTCAACCCAATGAACATTGGATAATTAGGTTGGTCGATGATCCCTATAAATGAAACAGTTTAACTGTTAAGTAACCAACATCTTGCACCTGTGTGACACGTAAGAACATGGCACACACGTTTATTTATCTCAAGGTTTGTCTTAATCAATGTATCTTATTATGTATATATATATATATATATATATATATATATATATATATATATATATAAGTATAATAATTGACACCCGCTTGAAACAACACATTGTAAAATTAGATGAATAAACCCGTAAGAAATACATCAGAACGTATGATATGATATGATATGATATGATATGATATGATATGATATGATATGATATGATATGATATGATAAACATATATACTCCATCACGACGATTAACAGTTTAATCAATACAAACGAATTCTTCATATACCGGAGAAGCTAATATGTGACTACGGTACATTTGTAATTACTAGCATATGTGCAATATTTGAAAATTCGCTACGAATAAAAACCTTAACATTGGTAATGTGACCATAATTATTATTGTGTATTAATATTTTTATGACGTAACAGCGATGACAGAAAGATAATAGACCTACCAGATAACGTTATATTCGCCGTTTGGAGTCCGTCGATATATATCTCAAGTACCTGGCCGTTGAATACAAGGACTGCATTGTGCCACGTAGAATTTTTCACCTGTGAAAACGATTTACTGTCACCAACTTACTACTATCATTGTTGAGCTGTTACCATAAAGGTATACTGTTCATTAGGGATGGAATGTCGGCCACATCAACATATCATCTTGTTCTGTGCCTTTCTTTGTTTCCCTCTCGTTTTCTAGTCATGAGTAACTTTCCACAAAATTAATCTTAGTACTGGTTCTTTGTGGCGATAGAAGTGACAAGTTGGAGGCGGCTCATTCGAATCTTGTTTGTGAACTTGTCTATGTCCCCATAACATTCTTTATTTTATCCAGCATATTGAGCCATTGGACAGTTATATGTTTCCTGGACATTCTAGTGTAAGTAGCTCCCTTTGCAGATCTTTCGTTGGGAGCCGGGTATCAGTTGCATAAAGCAATCCACTTTCGACGGTGGCCTGGGGAATTACAAAGTGAGAAAACTTCTTATTGTGGACTTCCGTATGTTACTTAACTCATCTCACGCTCACTACGCTAGGACAAAGAACTTCATTGACGATATTCTGCGTAAGAATGGCAATATATTTAACAAGCTTGAATAAGATTGCCTTCCGAAGCAAAACACCCAGATGGCAAGGACAAGAAAGACATTAGCTTATCGAGAGTCAAACAGTGATACTTACTGGGTAACCAGACATCACCTCGAGCGATTCGCCCTGCACTGCGAGGCCTCCTATGACATCCTCGTCGTCCATTTCAATGAGGAAGCTGCCGTCGCCATCGATCTCACATAACAACCAGTTACCGTTATTGACGATTCCGACGCCTCCGCTTATCCCCGCTGCCTGCTTGAACCACGCGGACACAGAAAACTGCCGTCGTGCTTGCAGCCAGCTTTTCATAAATGGTACCTGGAACAGGTCCAAATACGTCGTTGTGCTCAACCAACATGTAAGAGAAAGAAAACATATTGTTATCATACAAACATATATATATATATATATATATATATATATATATATATATATATATATATATAATGCGCGTTAGATTAGCCAAGTACAATGAGGCCGTAATATTACATCATCGACATAATGAACAAGTGAGCCTACCTCCATTGCGGTTTTACCGTCGAAACGGGCCACCTTGCCACGGTCCGTGTCTTCAACAATATCTATATTGCCTAGGCCGACTTTGTTCCAGCCAGCCCTGTTGCAACTGATGTCTTCAAGGTTTGTGTTGAACGGGAAGTGGAGAGCCAGACCATCACAATCTATTGCCCTTCTTATTCCACTGCCTACAATTCCATTGCCTCCTACATTTCCATTGCTTCCTACATTTTGTCCATTGCCTCCTACATTTCCATTGCCTCCTGCATTTCCATTGCCTCCTGCATTTCCATTGCCTCCTACATTTCCATTGCCTCCTGCATGTCCATTGCCTCCTACATTTCCATTGCCTCCTACATTTCCATTGACTCCTGCATTTCCATTGCCTCCTGCATTTCCATTGCCTCCTGCATTTCCATTGCCTCCTACATTTCCATTGCCTCCTGCATTTCCATTGCCTCCTGCATGTCCATTGCCTCCTGCATTTCCATTGCCTCCTGCATTTCCATTGCCTCCTACATTTCCATTGCCTCCTGCATTTCCATTGCCTCCTGCATGTCCATTGCCTCCTGCGTTTCCATTGCCTCCTGCATTTCCATTGCCTCCTACATTTCCATTGCCTCCTGCATGTCCATTGCCTCCTGCATTTCCATTGCCTCCTGCATTTCCATTGCCTCCTGCATTTCCATTGCCTCCTACATGTCCATTGCCTCCTGCATGTCCATTGCCTCCTGCATTTCCATTGCCTCCTGCATTTCCATTGCCTCCTACATGTCCATTGCCTCCTGCATGTCCATTGCCTCCTGCATTTCCATTGCCTCCTGCATTTCCATTGCCTCCTACATTTCCATTACCACCTGCATTTCCATTGCCTCCTGCATTTCCATTGCCTCCTACATGTCCATTGCCTCCTGCATGTCCATTGCCTCCTGCATTTCCATTGCCTCCTGCATTTCCATTGCCTCCTACATTTCCATTGCCTCCTGCATGTCCATTGCCTCCTACATTTCCAGGTTCTCCTACACCTCCAGGGCCTCCTCCCTGTCCGGGTAAGATCGGGATTCCTGGAACACCAGTGCCACATTTTGTTGAATATATATATATATATATATATATATATATATATATATATATATATATATATATATATATATATATATATATACATATATATGTATATATATATATACATATATATGTATATATATATATATATATATATATATATATATATATATATATATATATATATATATATATATAAATTAGCATGTATGTATCTGCGTATGTATTCTTGCTTCAATGTGTCTGCTGTGTCTGCTAGCCCGATATTATGTCAGTAGTTATGTCGAGTAAGTGCGCAAGTATGTCTGGTTTTCTAAGTACACGTTATAGAACGGAATGCTCAAATCATGTAGGCAGTTCATAAGTTACCAGATCTGAAGAAATTGACGTACAACCGATGGTTTCCAATGGTCTCAATTCTTTGCTATAAATTAATGTGTGACTCTGTCTCTCTGTATGTAAGTTCCCTCATATATCCGTCAGTTTCACGTGCATGGTGGTGACATGTTGTATGCATGCTCTAGTTCCCAAGTGAATGGTTCGTACATTAACACAATTTAAACATCTCCCGGTGTGGGGATATTCCGTAGGAAGCTATGTGAACCTTTGAAGATTACAAAAATCGGGACAAGTTCGTATTTAAGTACAATTGTTAGTGACGCAATACATATTTTCTACGATTGCTTTGAGTTACGTGATTTACGTGAAACCTTTACGTAAGTTCCTTCGTACGGTATGAACTGGCTATGATTGTTGGGTTTCACAGAAATAAGTCCATGCCTAACCTCCAGGTCCGATGCCGCCGCCTAGCAAAAGAGAACCAAAACAGCCGCACGGGACTCGTTCGACATCGAACACCAAACCAGGGGGACAGCTGTAGATGGCATAGGGTACAGCCTTGCTTCGGAACTGTCCTGGGTTGCCGGCGATAACTTCATACGGACACGAATCTGGATGAAAAATTACAAGACATTTAGCACTTCTAAAAATGTGTCACTTAGTGTCAGCATAGTTAGCACATGCATATAATTAACCATTACTGCGGGTACAATATTGCAGTGCAATGTTCTTGTGTTGCTGGCGACAATATTCGACAAGATTCTGACGACGTTTCTAGAAGACAACTGGACATTTAGCATATAATTATATGTATACATGGTCCAAACTATATGGGTACTAAGCTGCATTGAAACCTACTTTGCTTCTACATGGTGCACATGACGGATGGAATAAAAAGATCCCTTGCAATAAATGCTCTAACACATAGCTGCATGTGAGCATGGTGTGGGTCGTGGAAAACATTAGCTACATGACTGAAATGGCCGGTCGGGTTGGATTGCGTCGTACTGACTTCGTGCAATTAAATTTCCTTATTAAGTAATCAGATCGGCTTGCTATATGTCTGTTGCTTTTACAGTGAAGTATTGAAAATAAATAAACGATGATGATGATGATATTGATGATGATGATGATGATTATGATGATAAAGATGATGACGATGTTTCGACAAACGTACTTCCTTCCTTGTTTTTGACTACTTCAGTCGAGTCGACTGGGAAGCATCCACACGGAGTCGCGGCAAAGTCAAACTCCAGTCCGATGGGACAGCTGTAGATAGCGCCGACTACCGTCTTACTCTCGAACATTGCTGGGTTGCCCGACACCGGCTTGTATGGACAATCGACGTCTGTGAAACATTTCATTGTACTAAGATATTATTGTCTCAATTATACACTGTATATGATTGCTAATTACCTTGTACACTATTGTCACACACGTCTCTGTATATGGCAATTTCGATCAACCCACGTTACCACAATTCACTCAGCTGTATAAATAGTCTACAAACAAAGGGGATACGTGAACAGATATTCTTCGCGCAGTAATTGCGATGGAAAGAACAGGTCTGCTATTGGGGGAAGTATAATGCGCTTTGAGCAGTCCCAATGATTGGACAAGCCGCCATTTAAGAACGTATATTTGTATATACTATTGATTTTTGCAAGAATGTCCCATTTGCGTATGTACATGGTATTGACTTGGGACGATATTTTCACAAATTCCTATGTTTAAATATGGTAATGAACTTTGACAATATTGTTAATCTTGTTTCTGTGGAATACACTACAGTACTTGGATAATATTACCATAAATAATTATGTATATGGTAATAAACCTGGATAAGAGCGCAACACACGCACACACTTGTATAATTGAGATATTATATTAAAATGCGAAACAAAAGTTATGGCGTTGGGCTGTGCATCCTAAAGATGGCTCCAGGCTTGCTCTCAAACTGTCCCGGATGACCATCTACGGGCTTGTACTGACACAAACGGAAACAGACGTCATGCCGCTGATGTACTATGGCTTCAGTGAAGTACGGAGTTAATCAACAAAAACGCAAATGGTCAGGTAGACGTCATTTTCATACGTTTCGTCATGTGAAGGAGATTAACGCTATTACTCGAAGAGGAGCTTAACTTTTCCACTCCTGTTATTTCTCTCATCACAAGTACGATTGTTGTGCGATTACATTCGATATGTTCGTGTATGGAATTGCCGAGACATGAAGATCAATATATGCGCGATATGGCATTAGTGTGTTCACATCCGTTGTGTGTAGCCAGCGTTCCTGTTATATATTATTCTAATTCTTTCACCTTGGTCCAAGGGCCTCGACCACATGACTCCGACCTCTCGACGCGTCGTCTCCATCTGTTGCGATCTTCTGCCCTGCTCTCCCACCCTCGGTTGTTCAACGCTGTCCTTTCTATTTAACTCTTCACAAAAAACATCCATTATCATTTCGGTCGTCCTTTTTCCCTTCTACCGCCGTTTTCTGATTTCCATGGTCCATTTATGAATCTCTCCTCGCTGTACATATCCTGTCTATAACAGTCTCCTCTTCACTATCGTCATCTTCATTTCATTCTTATCTCTTCTCCTACTTCCACCATCCACCTCCTCTCATATTAATCGATTTCGGCGACGATTGATAGGTTCATGCTTCCGATCAAAGAATCGATGACAATCTCGGTCATTTTAGATTATATTCATTATGAATATAATTCCTTTTAGTTATATGACGTATCTGTCCGAGATCGTGACAACACCATAAGTACAAACTTGAAAAAAAAGAGAAGACAGGGCATAACGTTATTGCAAAGTGCATTTTGACGTCGTATGACCTAGGCTGTATATATTTGAATATATCCGAGTAATTCTAGGTTTTAAGCCGGGTTCCAGTGTTTGTAATGTTACTGCCATGACACGAATCCAAATTTGGAACTTAGATTCAAGTGGAACTTACTATCATCCACGGATGTTACGCCAGTGTCAGCGACCGTCACGCGCTCCGGGAAACATCCGCACGGAAAGAAGTCGAAGTCAAACTTCTGATCGTAAGGGCAGTTGTAGATGGCTCCAGGCACCAACTTGCTCTCAAACTGTTCCGGGTGACCATCTACGGGCTTGTACTGACAGTCTGGATCTGTAGATAAACAGACACCATCTCCAGCTAAAGCGAAATAAAAGTCATGGTTTCGGGCTTATGCTTCTAAAACTAATCATGTGCAATTAAAATCAAGAATATCATGCCAGTGGTTTACTCAGAATGTGTTTTAAAAGTGTGATGTTTTGGTCTAATATCCGTTTTCCTGGCGGCTTACGTGTTGACCTGGGCACCAATAAGCGCCTCGCAGTTCTCGTAAGTGCATCGACCTGGAGGGAATATGGCGCGGCCCATTACATTAAAATGTTGTGTTCAAAAAGATATTAATAGTAAACCATTAGTGTGATATTCGTAATTGTAGTTGCAAATGTTTATGTTTTAGTAACTCTTGTAGATGCAAATATAAAACGTTTGTTCCCCGTTTAAGAATTATTTAGCAAAAGCGAAATGGGTGAAATCGGTATGATTTACATAAGTGACATCTTTTGAAGGAGATTGATATAATTGTTCGAACTTCATTTCTGTGTTTTGTGTACTTAAAATTACGATTGTCTTACGATTAGATGCAATAGAAAATTCGTGTAGCGTATAAATTGAATTACCGAGATAGGAAGTGCCATGCGTAAACGGTGTCGCATTAGTGTATTTATATCCGTTGTGTGGTGTCAGTGTTCCTGTTATATCTTTTTTATTCTCCCCCCCGTGGTCTCATGAAATGGTGCCGGCCACAACATTTAATTTGCTCCGACCTCAACGAGTCGTCCCCATGTATTGCTATCTTCTGCCGTTCTCCCCCACTGTCGGCTGTTCATCACTGCTCAGTAATATTTTTAATTATTTCACAGTAAGTTTACCTTTTTCTGCCCGTGACGTTTCGACTGCTATCAGAAATCATCTTCAGACGACAACCGCTAGATGGCGACACTGTAGTCATTCCACGACATATAGCGGTAGTCGTCTGAAGAAGATTGCTGACAGCAGTCGAAACGTCACGGGAATAAAAAGATAAACGGACAGTGAAATAAGTAAACAATATTACTCGTTTGAACCATCCAGTCTGATGAACATCTTCATTGATTCAACAGTGTCGTTTCGAAGTATCTCTTAACACGATTCCTTCACATTAATTTCGGTCTTCCTCTTCTTCTTCTTCCACAATCTTCTGTTTCAATGCTCCCTTTTTCAATCTCTCCCAACTCAATTTTAAGTATATGTCCTGCCCATATCCCACTATCTTCACCCTCATACATCTCTTCGTTCTGATCATTTATAATGATTCACTTCACCCATCTTCATTCAGTCATCTCGCTATACTTTTAACAAAGTGTGTCATGCCTCATGACATGGATACAAATTTAGCTTCAGTTGGAACTTACTATCATCCACGGATGTTACGCCAGTGTCAGCGACCGTCACGCGCTCCGGGAAACATCCGCACGGAAAGAAGTCGAAGTCAAACTTCTGACCGTAAGGACAGTTGTAGATGGCTCCAGGCACCAACTTGCTCTCAAACTGTTCCGGGTGATCATCTACGGGCTTGTACTGACAGTCTGGATCTGCAAGGAAATATACATGTGTCACAGGGATGTCAAAGTTTCAGTTAAGTAAGGAGTTATTTTTAAAAAGCAAAATGAGTCAAGTCGATGTGATTTACGTGTTTGTTAACCTGTGAAGGCAATTAACATTATACCTCTCTTCATTCTGATCACCTTTATTAATTCACTTCACCCATCTTCATTCAGTCATCTTGCTTTATTTTTAACAAAGTGTGTCGTGCCTCATGACATGGACACAAACTTAGCTTCAAATGGAACTTACTATCATCCACGGATGTTACGCCAGTGTCAGCGACCGTCACGCGCTCCGGGAAACATCCGCACGGAAAGAAGTCGAAGTCAAACTTCTGACCGTAAGGACAGTTGTAGATGGCTCCAGGCACCAACTTGCTCTCAAACTGTTCCGGGTGACCATCTACGGGCTTGTACTGACAGTCGGGATCTGCAGGCAAACGTACACCGTGTCACTTGGATGTTATCGCTCCAGTTAAATAAAGAGTGATTTTGAAAAAGCTAAACTGGTCAAGCCCTTGTCATTTTGATATGTGTTAACTTGTGAAGGCAATTATTATTATACCTCGAAATGTTGCCGTATTATTATACCTCGAAATGTTGTCGTATTATTATACCTCGAAATGTTGTCGTATTATTATACCTCGAAATGTTGCCGTATTATTATACCTCGAAATGTTGTCGTATTATTATACCTCGAAATGTTGCCGTATTATTATACCTCGAAATGTTACCGTATTCTCTCCTGTTTTTATCTGTCACGAATATTACGATTGTTTTGCGATTCGTTGCAATTAAAAACTGTGCGTATTTCATAATACTGCAATCTCGAAACACGGACACTTCGATGTTAAATACCTGCCCGTAAGGACAATTTTAGATAGTTTCATCTATCAACTTGCCAGGTGCATAAGCGATGTCACATTAGTGTGTTTCTATCCGTTGCATGTCGCCACTGTTTCTGGCATTGCTTACTTGTTAATGCAGTAAGCGTTTGGTCGTCGTATATCCTAGACAAGTTATCGTTTGCATTCTTTCGAACCATTCAAAGTTAGAACTGAGGTGCCAACATTTGTCATTGCACAGCTTCATGAGACAGACACAAAGTTGGCACTTAGCTTCAATTGGAACTTACTATCATCCACGGATGTTACGCCAGTGTCAGCGACCGTCACACGCTCCGGGAAACATCCGCACGGAAAGAAGTCGAAGTCATATTTCTGACCGTAAGGGCAGTTGTAGATGGCTCCAGGCACCAACTTGCTCTCAAACTGTTCCGGGTGACCATCTACGGGCTTGTACTGACAGTCAGGATCTGCAGAGAAACGTTGACAACGTTATTGTTATATATTATTCTTAGTATTACTATTAGTATTATTAAAATTACTATTATTATTATTAGTAGTAGTGTTGTTATTATTTTCAATATGTATGTTACATAATTATATTTTCTTATGTAAAATACAGGACAGCTACAATTGGAAGATGATTGGTTGCGAGCATATCGTGATCCGCGATAACGCTGGACGGCGTGCACCATCTCTATCAACGAACCGTTCCCGAATAAACAAGGAACGTAGCAACAGGTACGTACTCGGGTCTTCGGTTGCCTCTTGCGCTGGAGACGTTTTTTGTTTCGGCGGGTAACAACCGCATGGAAAGAAATCGAAGTCGTACACCAGGGTGACGGGGCATGTGTAGATTGCTCCAGGCACTAATTTGCTCTCGAATTTCTCAGGGTGACCCGCTACAGGTTTGTACAGGCAGCTATCTGCTGGGAAACACAACAAACTGCATTGTTACATGCCTGCTGTGGATGACATTGATTCATACGACATGGATGTTGAGCGTATAATCACAGGACATGAACAACTTCTTCGAGATATGACAAATAGTACATTTTTGGGAGCCGATGGTTTTGTTGGATCCCACACAGTTACAAGCCAACAGAAGCAATGATGTTGTACCTAGAAACTATACATCGGCTAGTCCTGGAGGGTGATTTGAGCTGGTTTCATTTACTGTTGTTAGAACATGCACGCACGCACGAATGGTAATGGTCGTCTTGTACCAGTTCCGTTTCAGATGGATAGTTGGTTATTATAATTTTGTCGATGCGATTGATGCAGGTGAATAGCCATTACAACCTCACGTACCTGACGGAGAAAGTTCCGCTGCACACTCTTCGCCTGGCATGTCTACGAATATCGAGAAACAGCTTACAATCACAGTAATATTACCGTCTAGGATGGCGAAGCATCGCACACATGAATGTAATGAATATCCAACAAATGCGAAACAAACGTTTGTAATCATACCATCGTCTACATACGCATTGTGCACAGTATGTTAGTTAAGCAATATTCCAATGAATAAGTATATGATATGCATGTTACTATTAGAACACAGCAACTTCTGAAAAATTATAGATGCTAGAATAATATGATATATTCTAGAAGCATAGTACGTAATATATACCTGCTGTAAGGTCTGCAGTAATGACTGGATTAACGCATGCAGGTTGGCTAAATCATTATATTTTATTGATACATTATAAAGGTAAGCGCAGCAAATAAAATAAATGCCTTTTTAAATACCTAATTTTTTAAGCATGTACTTACATATTGCAGCGATGACTGCCAACGTCAGCCGAAGTAATGTGTTCGACATCTTGCCCTCTCCTCGTAGAGGGATCACCGTAGCAATAAATCGTACTGCAAACAATATATAAACACATATTATCACATGATTAGTCACACTGTATATACTGGTGAAGGTCAGAAAAGTTACGCTGATGAAACTGCTACTGTTGATACGCCATTTAAAAAACAATCTGAAGAAAATATTGCGCAACAGGTCCATATTCCAAATCTCTAGTAGTTATTTCATCGGCGCAATGCAAATAAAATGTTGTAAAAAGGTTGTTTTAGAGAAAAACTTACATTTATCGCACGACCAATACACGCACCGACAAATCGTAATTCACGTATTACCCAATGAACGACCATTTTATATGATGTTATGGTCACGTACCTAGCTTAGCAAAACCGTATCCACAGCAGTGGTTGGATAATCAACAGTAGCGTATTCACCAGTATGACTTTTACTGCCAACATGACTATACAATAGAGGGTAGCGACATTAACTCTGGTTGATGTATCTTAGATGTCTAATACATGCTTGCTATACAATTCAATTGATGTAAATTGGTAACCTCAACGCCTAACAACATAAAAATGCAAATAATCCATAAAATAATAACACGATATGTTGTGAATATATGTTCAATTCATATGAGATAATCAAAACAAGTAAGAATAAATATTATATTATATACAATAAATAACTTGGCTCGTATAATTTCAATTGGACGCTGGTGTATTATAGTTGCATGAGCAACAGGATCTGCTCAACTTCCTTGAAAACGACTTGTGATTAATTGGTTATAACGGTGCACTTTTGGCAGCTTGACGTAACATATGTTGATGATTTTAGTATTTGACAGCCCAGACTATGAAGGCATATTATATAGTCAATAATACAGTGAGATATGTATACATGTCGAGTTTACTAGTTAGTTACATCAATCAAATTGTTTACGTGCTAGCTTTCTTGATGTCTTTGTAGACACATTATATTGCCATTAATGCAGTGAGATATGTATGCACGTCGAGTTTACTAGTTAGTTACATAAATCAAATTGTTTACGTGTTAGCTTTCTTTATGTCTTTGTAGACACATTATATAAACATAAATGCGGTGAGATATGTATGCACGTCGAGTTTACTGGTTAATTACAAACATCTAGAAACAAACGAATGGACGAAGTCATGTTGATCTTGCTCATAATAAAAATTATATACATATGTCATACAGGATAGGCCCACTCCGTAGACTTGACATTGTTTAATTGTCAATTAAATTAGCTTCACTCGTCTCGTTGTGGACTAATTTCGCGAAACATTAAACCTATCTTGTATCCGCTACAATGTGCTAACTAGCTTTATATCCTTGCAGGCACATTATATAGGCATTAGTACAGTGAGACATGTGTATACGTCGAGATTCGCGATGGACTAAATTAATTGAGGAAGGAATGCTAGAATCGCAACCAAAGCGAAGACAATTTTTAGGTGACCGCAACCCACTCGAGACATATATGTGTATGTTCAAGCGATTTATATGCAGTAGTATAGTTTGCCCCCCCCCCCGCCTCTCTCTCTCTCTCTCTCTTTCTCTCTCTCTCTCTCTCTCTCTCTCTCTCTCTCTCTCTCTCCCTCTCTCTCTCTCTCTCTCTCTCTCTCTCTCTCTCTCTCTATCTCTCTCTCTATTCTGCCCACACGGTCTACCCGCATTCGTGTACCTTTACTCACTTTCAAATAAATTATCAATGTAAACTGTCTCTGTTTTCCAATGCTTACCATCCGTCTCTTATTTGCATCGCCCTTAGCTACGTTATCTCACTGCCTACCTTTTCTTCTCTGCCTCAGAAACTTCCGTTTATGCGATTAGTAACTTGAAAGTGATGACGTATAAAATATTATACTTAGCCATGTGCAATAGTACTTACATTAGACGGCTAACTTCGACTTCTGCTGCGTGTTCGTCCGATGTCACAATGGCTGCAAAGGTACTGAATTCACAGCGCCGTCCGCAGAATATATTCACCTGAGGATCACATAATTTATGCATGTCGACGTCCTACGCCCAAGCAACACTCCAATTACATAACGTATCAATTTAACGTTACGTAATTTTCCGAGCAATAACCCGCGCAATCCAATAGAGGCGTGGTTTGATTTAGCTGTTAAGGAGATCATGAATGTTGTCACTTCTGTCTAGCGTGCGACAACTTTACCCATAAACTGATATGAAATACGCGAATTTCATACGATATGTCGTATTACGTATGCTTTTATAATGCTCCGCCCGTCTATATCAATATAAAAAAACGTCACTGACGTGGTTCTCATACGCCCTTAGCGAGCATTAATAATAATCAATCCCATGTTGTATGAACTGGTATGATCTTTTCACTTGCCGGATGTTAGAACTAGCCGACACCCAGTACTTATGTTTGATGATATATTTACATTCATTACGATAATACGCGGACGTAGGCCAACATAAAAATGACGGGGCAGGTGATTTAGTCTGGAAGGAGGAACACTACCGAAGAAAGTAGCGTTGGTGGGACCGCCAGGCTGCAGGAAAAGAGAAAACCGCAATCAAGTTGGGGAAGACTGCGTAAAGAGGAATGTTAACAACGCAGACGAGGACGACAGGTGGGGGGAGGCTGCTGATAGGGAGAAGTGAAAAGTGATAACAGTCGGGGCAGTGCTGCAGTACGTGAACTCACCCCTCACCAAGGGAACAACGCGGAAGACCACAAGTAAAATGTTTTATTTAATGTCTGCAAGCGTATGGTATACCAAAGACATAGTAAGCATCTTCTAGGTTTCACGTGACAACCAAGCCTAAACTGGCATATATATATATATATATATATATATATATATATATATATATATATATATATATATATATATATATATATATATATATATATATATATATATATATATATATATATATATATCCCACTTGCTGTCTTGGTCGACGTGTTTCCTGGAAACAGACGTTTGAGACGCGCTCGCGCCCAAACTTCAAAGAGAGTTTCCATGAAATGCCTATCATTACACGTCAGACAAGAGACGACAGGTTCACAATCAATTAAAGTTAAGTTACCGTATGCTGGTCTCGTACATTCGAGCGCGCAATCCCTCGAGTTAACACAGCAACTGATCCTCGCTAGTGGTGGATTTGTCGGTTTACCCTACGCCATATGCGAATGTATGCTAAATCATCTGTATTTGGCCCCACTTGCTGTCTTGGTTGACATGTTTCTGGGCACCAGACGCGCCCGCGTCCCAAAGTTCAAAGAACATTTCCATGAATGTCTATCATTACCCGTCGACGGCGACAGTCAACTACTAAGATCCCGTAAACGAAAACTGTCTGCTGGTTGATCTGCCAGGGGTAGTCAGAAGCCTCTGGCGGCGAGGTTGCGCGCCTCGCCTAATGATGGACACGCCCGTAGCCATATAGAATGTCCCTAGCCTCACATAAGATATAATGTGTTCATGTATGTATGTATGTATGTATGTATGTATGTATGTATGTATGTATGTATGTATGTATGTATGTATGTATGTATGTATGTATGTATGAATGTATGTGTGTGCAAATTATGACATATATGTAATTATTTTCCTCAACCACGCTGGCGTTGAGTACGTGTGTTGTGGTGTGGTGCCCAGAGCCTGGTGAAACCGCAAATGGAACAACTTAAAAGAGACGTCATCCCAATAATGTATAGTCCCACTAGACGCGATAATCCAAGAAGCGTAGGGCATAGTTCAACTTGTTTGAATGTGTTGATCTTACCTGTACAGCCATCCCAATAATGGCACAAGTCTTACCTTGTCAAATGGCATTGTTTAAAGGCAATGTACCGCGATTTTCGCTGGTTAACTTTAGCTAACGCAGCTAGTTGGGTGTTTCGTGTCATTGGTTAACTTTGGCTAACGCAGCTAGTTGGGTGTTTCGTGTTATTGGTTAACTTTGGCTAACGCAGCTATTTGGGTGTTTCGTGTTATTGGTTAACTTTGGCTAACGCAGCTAGTTGGGTGTTTCGTGTTATTGGTTAACTTTGGCTAACGCAGCTAGTTGGGTGTTTCGTGTTGTTAAAATTCCCAACTTTGTTTAATATTTGGTTCTCAAATTACTACTGGCTTACTCTGAATGTGTTCTAATAGTGGGAGATTTCGGTCGTTTTGACTGAGCGCATGTTAAACTCCACCCTTCCATCTTTACTTTACTGTAGTATTTGTGAAGAGTTGACTTTCAAAAACGTACACATTCATTGTTATGAATGAATAATTAAGGGAAAACGTCTGGAGTATTATGAAACTATTTTATTCGAGCGTGAATACAACAATGAACTACAACACTCTGAAAGAAAACGTTTACTTCCGCAAACAAAGAAAATCTAATTTCGTTCGTCATCTATTAATTGAAATGTTTAATTTTCACTTGTCTGGTTTTGATTGAAATGCCTGTGTAAATCGTGGAGGGTGCCGCCCGTAGTCACGTGACACATAATACGTCATCATTGGCTAATTTTGGAAATGTCTAGTTTTTAATTAAACACTCCGTTGGATTTTACTTGTTCTGAACGACAGGCATATACTTTCGTGTTGCCAGTGAGGTAATACGTCTGGGTTTAATTGTAAAAGTTAACAAATAACATGAAACATGACGTATACAGTAGAAAAAGGGGTTTACTCAAAACAAGTAAAAGTGGTGTCTGATTTTGAATATCAACTCTTCATTTGCCATCAACAGGCGAACTATATTCAGGGCACTCTCCGATAAAACAGTCGTTCTGTTAACCAATGAATATCGCCGTACATTGCCTTCAACACAGTCATGTGGTATTGCTTGTTAGCGCCCCGCTTCTTACGTCTAACTGTTGTAACAGCTCGTTCCGTGCAGCGATCTGTTATGTCACTCTTTCAGTCCTACTTAGCTACTAGAAATAAAACTGTCTATTGTGTTCTTCAATCAAACTATCAATCATTTATTTTCTGCTAGAAATAAAACTGTATATTGTGTTGTTCAATCAAACTATCAATCATTTATTTTCTACTAGAAATAAAACTGTCTATTGTGTTCTTCAATCAAATTATCAATAATTTATTTTCAGCAAACACATTTAGGCAACAAATGTTCTAATGCGATTAGTAACGACGGATGTTAAAGGTGGGGCACGGGTGTCGTAGTCATAGCTGAAACCTAATGAATAAAACTAGAAATGGAAATACTGTTGGGTTTACGATAAGTGCTGCATAAAAACACGAGTAATCTGCATGAGTAAGACAACACATCAGTTAGGCTTAAACAACTGAGATTCAAACTCTGACCAGCTCTAGCGTCAATTGTTAAAACAGTTTGCTTTATAAAAAAAATACTTGTTAGCGTTATTTCTTCCAAAAAACCAATCTACTTTATCTGCCATAACTTTACAAAAACTGGTACATTCACAGTAGGTACATCAACAATTATGCTTCTAAAGGAAGAAAATCTAGTCCCTCTTGCCACGAAAGAAATGTCTTTATACCAGTCATACAAGTAGACAAATGAGCTGGTCTTTTGTTATAAAAATGGGAATAATATCCCATAAATAGGTAAACATTCATGAAAATTCCCCCAAAATATTTTGTACAAAAAAATGTTTAGCCGCATAACTGGAGTCATCGACGAAGTTCATAGACAACAATCTGTACAAATATTATTATTTTCGATCAAAAATCCCATCGGGGGATGTGGGTGGTGCGTGGTCATTATTACCACACATCTGCATGTATATAATAATGTACTGATGTCACTGACATCAATACATTCATTATTCGTTTAGTTGCCCTTCACAGGTGAAACAGTCAATCTTTCTTCCTACCCAAGACCAATAAAAATAAGTCCACATATTGTACATAAATGCAAGAAAATAAGGTATAAATAGAGCAGAACGCATTATTTGTTCTTAATAATTAAAATGTATACCACTAGAATTACAAGTTTAGCTATAGTTTAGTTCTAATAATCCGTCTGCCGACGGAAACCTCTCTGTCTTTGTGTGTATTGCAGAATAGGGTATCGTCACCCTTTTTTATAAATTGTATTTTAATTTGCCGGGGAAGATACCGTAGTTAATATTTGGTTTGTGATTAAACTTAAAGATTTCGTCAAAACAGCTCCTACTGACTTTACTAGCCGTGAAGAAATCCCGTCAAATCCGCAACTTCCGTCTGAGTGCTTCGTATCTGTTGCTTTATATATTGTTTCTTCATTAATAAGTTGAAATTTAATACATTGTTATGTTGTTTATTAAGTTAACATCTGACAGTTTTATTTGTGGAATGTTGTATTTGGTTGGCAACATTTGGGCCGATATTGTTAAAATACGAATTATATGTGTTTGCCGTTTTATGTACTATGATATTGTCGTTATATATAAAAGAATTGCTGAACGTTTTCTGTCTGTATGTTCTAGAAAGAATGCCATTAATTGTTTCCCATGTTTTTATGTTATTCTTGAATTTGTCAAAACATGACTCGTAATGAAACTATTCTGGTGATTCGGGTCGAGTCGGTTTGAATGTCTTATATAACTTGTCACTGTGTCGAATTAATTTGAGCAAACCTAACGTAATCCAAGTGGATTCCTTGTGTTTGTATTTTTTTATTTAACTGTTTTATATGGCATATGTTTATTTTTTGCACGTTTAATTGTGTCATATAGTATATCATAGGCTATATTAGGGTTTGTATCAGTACCGTGTAGTTGAAGTCTGCGATTTGTTGTGCACGTTTGGACATGGGGTTATGCTACCCGCGCTACGTGCATTTTCATTACCGTACCATTTGTATTCATGAACGGGCGTACCATGTTGCTAATTATGATTCTCCTGCTTCACATTAGAACAAAATCCTTCAAAACTAAATATTATTTGCTTCTAATGGTGATAATATTAGCAAAGTTGTGTCCATCCCATATACGACCTGGCTATTTAATCAAAGTAAAAATTCACACACGTCTCTATAAATATCACTATATCCACTTATCAAGACAATTCAAATGTATTATACTTCTTTACAATAAATACAATGCAGAGCGAAACCCTATGTAATAACGAAATGTAGAAGTGAACAATAGGGATATAGCATCTTAGTTATAAAACACAAAAACAGTGTGCACGTGTAGAAAAGTATTCGTGTATTTGACGCAAGTTCTTCAGTCTTCAGTTCTTTAATCCATACAGCCCCTTCTGGGGCTAACATAATGTAGCATGTTATATATTAGCATCGTTATGTAATATACATTGTGTCTTGTCTTGTGCTGTGTTTAAATATTTCCTAATTATAGCACCGTTAATTATCTTACAGGCAGGCTTAGTATTGAAATTATGGTTCGGTGATGCCAACCTACAAACATCCCAGAATTTAACATTCCATAGTGGCGCACCCTGTCGGATTTATGGCACTCACGTGGCCTGACGGAGGCAGACATTTTCGCAGTGGAATATTTGCAAATACACTATAATTTCACAGGTACATATATTGAGTATATGGCATTTTTCGGCGATCTTTTACTTTCTGAACTAACCATGAAAACGACCACATAGAACACCAAAACTTCTCCTCATATATCTACTATACATATACGAATGTCACGTGGTCAAACAATTAAATTTAGCTTCTCAAAACGATCCAAATTTACAAACAATAAATTAATTGTGCGTGCATGTTTCATTGAAGCAACGAAGCACGCACGCACGCACAATTAAAACACAGAAATGCATAACTGTACTATGTTTGATTTCAATCATAGCAGCGCCGTCGCACGGGATTTTGGTGAAACTGAACGACGCTTTATCATTTGCATCGATTTTACGGTAGCCTAGAACTTCGCATAATTGTTTTAACTTTTTCGTAAATTTTGATCGTTTTGAGAAACTAAGTGTAAATTATTGACCACGTGACATGTGTATATGTATAGTTGATATGTGAGGAGAAGTTTGGGTGCTCTAGGTGGTCGATTTCAGGGTTAGGTCAAACAGTAAAAGATCGCCCATGTTTTAGTAAACACACAAAAATAGAGCAAGCCGTGCCAATGTGAACGATTTCTGAGCAGAATTGAGAATTGACCTGTATTCCAAATGTAAACAAACATATTGGAGTTAGTGTTTTTCCATAGAAGACCATTATAATGTTTCTTTGGATTCCTGCAAAGATTTTCAAACTATTTTCTTTAAAATATCACCTGCACAATGAACATTATAATTAAGTCTTAAAACAATTGCTGTGTGACATTCATGAAAATTACGTATTCGCTCAAAAAAAACGTGCGTGCGTTTCAGTGCACATTGCGCAGTGCTCTTTTGAACAGATGGAAAATAAAAAAATAATATTTATTAACAATTAAATATCTTATTAAACGTCAAATATAAAAATATATTAGCTGATGGACACCAAGTTTTATAGCAAAAAATTAAAATGTACATTTATTTGCCATTTTTGATATATAGTAGGTCAGATATAGGACACCTCCTAAAGGAGACGTTTAGCAGGTTAAATAATAGCGGCGTTAAATAATTAATGATCTCGTTGACTAGATGACATTAATAATGTATATATAGTACTATAATATGAACTACGCTAACATCGACAATTTTGTAAGTTCAACACACACAACTTGGGCAGAGTAGCAGCAGTTTTTATTTATTTATTTATTTAAAAAAATATAATCCCTCATTATATTATCGGAATTGCAAATAAAAAAATAGTAAGAATTAATAATTTCATCTAAGTTACCCGTTATATCCACAAATAATCTGACAACAATTAACAAAACATAACCATATAACAATTCCATGACCGTGCTGTGACCACGATTTCCTTTTATAAATAGGGAAGTTCTTTTCTGAGAAAGTGTTCAATTTTATATCACTTTGCATCACAGTATATATGAAGACATGTTATGGAACGCTAGTGCTTATCACGTTATTACTATTTGTTTGACAGCCAAATCAAAACCATGCCCTGCCCATAATATTACCTGAAAACCAGTCACATAATTTAATTATAGGTCCATTTTGACAATAAATCATAGATCGTTCACATTACATTCCCAGAGCATTGCGAACCAATGAAACCTGCTTACCGGCTCTTTAAATATACTAATGAATATATTTAGAAATTAATATTGATATATTTACTTAATTTTTAACCAAACATGGGGTAATTTTGGCAGAAAAGTAAAAATTGGTCACATTTAACAGGATTTTGAGTGACGAGTCAGAATTGAAAATTTGTATTGTTTGTGTGTCTACTTTCAGGCTTCCAGTTGGCAAGATACAAGGCGTACTGCTTGATTTAGATACGCCACCTTCTAGGAATATCACATGACTGGATACCCGTTGCGGCCATATTTGAAAATGCTGATCTATGCAGTGCTTCCAGTGGCATTGACACAACCAACATACAACTATTCTGTCCAAATGTGTTACTCTATGTTACCAATGCACTGCACATAACAAGGGTTAATAACATTAGCCCAAGAGTAGCAGAACTTGTTCTACGCATAACAACACGATACCAACTGAAAATAGTTCAAGTATATGCTCCAACGACATCACACTCAGAAGATGAAATAAACATCTTTTACAATGCCATCGATAAAATCTGGGAGAACCCAAGCCACTATACAATAGTGATGGGAAACTTCAACGCCAAAGTGGGTGTAAGAACAAACCCATCCGAAACAGCGACAGGGAGTTTCGGACAGAGGAATGAACGAGGTGATACCTTAATAGAGTGGACAACATCAAAGGATTACAAGATCATGAATACACTATTCCAGAAGAAAATTGAGAGGAGATGGACATGGAGAAGCCCGGACGGTAAAACGAAGAATGAAATTGACTACATCATGACTGACAAGCCGAACATGATCACAGATATAAGAGTCATAAACCGCATAACCATTGGAAGCGACCATGTTGATGAGCAACATCAGATTAGACACGAAAGCAGAAAGGAAGAAGCTGCTAAGAAAAATGAAACCACCAAAAGTTGATACTAGAGAAATTGGGATAAAAAAAGAATGAATTCCAACTCGAACTGAAAAACAGGTTCACTTCTCTACAAGACCTGGATGATATTAACACTCTAAATGAAAACATTACATAAACGATCCAACAGACGGCGACAAGCATAGCCAAACAAAACACCAAGTCTATATTATCAACTCAAACAAGAGCACTAATGAAAAACGTAGAGAAATGGTAAAGAACACCGCTATGGACAGCATAGAGTACACAGAGATATGCAAGACCCTCAAAAAGAAAGCGAAAGAAGACATCAGAAAATACAAACTAGACACCATACGAAAAACAATAGAGACATCACAGAGCTTGAACAAGGTCAGAAGAACACACATCCTAGGCCAAAATAGACTGATAACACAGGAACAGGAAATGACCAAGTCAACATCGAAACGTTGAAGGCAGGAGAGGATTCCATCGCCAAAGCCTTAGCCAAGCTGTATACAAAATGCATTTCAGAAAGACGAATCCCCACTACCTGGAAAAATGCAAAGATGGTGATAATCTTCAAAAAAGGCAACCAAAAAGACATAAAGAGCTATAGGCCAATATGCTTGCTATCGAACATCTACAAGCTATTCACAAAGATTCTAACAGCCAGACTGGAGAGAATACTAGACGATAATCAACCCAGAGAACAGGCAGGATTTAGAGGCGGGTACTCAACAACATATCACACCCATGTCATAAATCAACTGAAGAAGAAGTGCCGTGAATTCAACATACCACTCTGTATAGCATTCATTGACTATGAGAAGGCCTTCGGTTCGGTACAAACCCAGGCAATACTGTCTTCACTCCAAGACCAAGGGATATAAGATGCATACATACAACTCATGAAAGATATATACACAGACAGCTATGTGACAGTATATCTTCACAAAGAGAGCGATAAAATAAACATCAAAAGAGGAGTGCGACAGGTGGATACCATATCACCCAAACTATTCATATCAACACTCGAAAGTATCTTCAGAAGACTGAACTGGGAGAACAAAAGGCCTGAAAATAGACGGAGAATATCTTAGCCATCTCCGTTTCGCAGACGATATCTTCCTGTGCACCGAAACACCACAAGAACTAGAAATAATGCTACAAGAACTATGCAAAGAAAGTAACCTAAGCGGCTTGAGGATGAACATCTCAAAAACAAAAATAATGGTGGAAGACAACACCCCAATATACGTTAATAACACTCAGATAGAGAAAATGGAGAGTTACATATACCTAGGCCAACGCTTCAGCCTTAGGGACAAGAACCAAGACAAATAAATCCGACGAATCACAGCCGGCTGGACAGCATATGTAAAACATCGCGACATCTTCAAAAGTAACTTTGCTATCTGTCTAAAAAAAAAGGTTTACATCTCTTGTGTACTGCCAGCTATGACATACGGTGCTGAAACATGGTCACTCACAAAACAAGCTCAGAAAAAACTAGCGGCCGCGCAGACAAAAATGGAGAGGAGTATGCTTAATATAACATACCATGACAGAAAGACAAACACCTGAGTGAGAGCAAAGACAGGTGTCACAGACGTGATAAAAACAACCAGAAGAATGAAGTGGTCTTGGGCAGGACACATCAGCCGACTCACAGATGACAGATGGACAAAGCGCATTACCACCTGGAAACCATACGGAAGGAAGAGATTACGAGGAAGACCAGCAAAACGATGGAGAGACGACTTGGATGAGTATTGGAATGAAACCACCTGGCAGAGAACAGCACAAGATAGGCAAACTTGGAAACAACATGCTGAGGCCTTCGCCCAACCACGGGACAATACGGCTGATATATAGATAGAATAAAACACAAAAACAGTGTGCACACATAGAAAAGTATTCGTGAATGTGATGCATGTTCTTCAGTCGTTAGTTAATCCATACAGCCCCTTCTGAGGTTATCATGGTGATACGTGATCTATATTAGCATCATTATGTAGTATACATTGTGTTTAAATAATTCCAAATTATGGCACCGTTAATTATCTTACAGACAGGCAGGCTTATTTTTAACATAATGGTTCTAATGGTTAACATAGTGGTTCTGCCAACCTACGAACAACCCAGAATTTAACATTCCATGGTGGCGCACCCTGTCGGATTTATGGCAGAAACCTGGGCTGACGGAGGGAGATATTTTTGTACATGGACCGTCTGTCTAACAATGTATGTCAGTCGAATATTTGCAAATATACGATAATTTCACAGGTAAATATATTGAGTATGTGGCATGTTTAATTAAACCCACAGAAATAGAGCAAGCCATGATAATTTGAACGATTTCTGAGCAGAATTGAGAATTGACCTGAACACCCAATGTTAGCAAACTAATTGGAGTGAGACCGCAATTGTTTTTCCATAGACGACCATTATAATGTTTCCTTGGATTCCTACAAAAATTGTCAAACAATGTTCATTAAAATATCACCTGCAGATTGAACATTATAATTAAGACAATTACTGTGTGGCATTCATGAAAATTACGTACTTCGTTTTTCAGAAAAACGTGCGTTCGCGTGCGTGCGTACGTTTCAGTGCACAGTGACCAATGCAATGCAGTGCAGTGCGCAGTGCAAGGCAGTGCAGAGTGGCCATGTGCAGGCTAGTGCAGAGTGGCAGTGTGCAGGCCAGTGCACGTTGGCAGTGCAGTGCAGTGTGCAGCGCATTACGCAGTGTATAGTGCAATGTGAGATGTGCATTACAGTGTGCAATGGAGGGGACAGTGCACAGTGGCAGACTTTCAAATGGTTGGGTTTTTAATTTACTTAGCCTGCCGCATAATTTTTTTTTAGTTAAACTTACACAACAAGGGGCAGGTTAGCAGCCGTTTTTATTAAATAATTTATTTTCAAAAACATGACCCGTCATTATATTATCGGAATTGCAAATTATAAAAATTCTAAGTAATGTGTTATAACAGACTAATCATTTCATCCACATTACCCGTAATAGCCACAAGTCAGCTAACAACAACGACCAAAACATGATCATACAAAATGTTATGACCTTGCTGTGGCCACGACTTTCGTTTATTGGGATGAGCCTACATTTACATTTCACATTGGTGGCCCTGTTAACATTTTGCATGATTACAAGAAAACGTTACCATAAAAAATTCTGAAACCCCACAGCTTCCGTTGACATCATCTCATTGACATGTTGATCGAGTTTAGTCAAAATTCCCTGTTTCTAACTCTTTTAAAATGCGTGCATGTGACATGCCTGTCAACGTTTACAAAGTTTTGCTACGCACACGTACCTTGTGGCAAAACAATTGACAACCATCCTTCCGCCTATTAAAATCTTCTAAGAATCCACAGTTACACTGTGAAAAGGTCAAATGCAGTCATGTCAGATAATATATTTTTTTAAACTTCACATATCTAAAATTACTGTGCCCTACATTCATGTGTAACACTCCAATTGAGGCATGGCACCAAATAGGGAAGCTCTTTTCGGAGAAAGTCTCCAAAGTTGCAGAACAATATATGTGGAGACATATTGTGGAACACTCCTGCTTATCATGTCATTAGTATTTGTTTAACAGCCACATCAAAACAATGCGCTGCCAATAATATTAGCTGAAAGTCAGTCAAATAGTTCAATTATAGGTCCATTTTAACAGTTAATAACTCATAGTTCATGTATTTACATTTCCAGAGCATTTCGAACCAACGAACCTGCTTACCGACTCTTTAAATATACAAATTAATTTATAAAAAAATTAATAATCATGTAATTACTTGATTTTTTTACAAAACATGTTGTAATTTTTATCAGAAAAGTGACAATTTGCCACATTTAACAGGATTTCGATTGATTTTCAATGTGTCAGAATTGTTAAATTTGTATTGCTTATGTGACTGCTTTCGTGCTTCTAGTTGATAATATACAAGGCGTACTGCTTGATGTGGATACGCTACCACAAAGGGGTATCACATTACCAGATACCCGCTGCGGCCAAATTTGAAAATGCTGGTATATGCAATGCTTCCAGTGGCAGTGACCCAACCAACATGCAACTATTCTGTCCAAATTTGTTACACAATGTGACCAATATACTGGGACACATAACAAATATCACCAATGACTTATCTAATACAAAACAGCTACATACCCCCTCACAAACTGGTGACATACTCCTTAATTTTGACGAAATTTCCATTTCGGCATCCGCTCTGTACCGGGCTATTCGTGATTGTCAGGGTTAGGGTTAGCTAGGGATGGGGTCAACCAGGAATGGCGGTAGCTAGGTATGGGGTTAGCTACGGCTAGGGTTCCATACCTTCATTTCCTTGTACACATGCACTTACAAAGAACTGCACACAATATGAAATGACATAAATGAAACGGAACGATTATTTTCTAGCCAAAAATTGCTTATTTTAAGATTTCAGCTTACCTCAAGCTCTTTCGTGCAATTAGAACAGATGGAAAATGAAAAAAATGGTGTTTAATAACAACTAATAACTTATTAAACATCAAATTCCGAATTATATTAAGTAGATGAATTATAGAACATCTCCTAAAGGAGACGTTTAAACAGTTTAAATAATAGTGACGTTTAAACAGTAATGATATTGTTGATTAGATGGAATCAATAAAACATATATAATAATATATTATTATCTAGCTTGACACCGACAATTTTCTAAGTCAAACCCACACAACATGGGGCAGGTTAGCTACCTTTTTTATTTATTTATTTATTTTCAAAAATATGAACCCTAATTATAATTATTATCATAATTGTAAATACAAAAATATATAAGAAATGTTTTATTTTAAAACTAATTTCATTCGAACTACCCGTAATATCCATAATTAAGCTAACAGCAATGACTATAACATAAGAACATAAGATTATCATAACTTTATAACCGTGTTGTGACCACGGCACCGTTTCTTTGAGGTCAAACCACAGTGCAAGATTGCGCTGGTGGCCATGTTAACGTTTTGTCTGATTATAAAAAACGTGACCACTAAACATTCGGAAACTTTTTCACAGCAACTGCCATAATATCATTGACATGCTGACAAAGTTTTGTCAAATTCACATACCACCTCTTTTAAATTGCCCCCACTTGCGATGCCCTTCAATATTTACAAAAATAGCCATAAATTAAAAAAATTCCATATATCCCTCCGTCTCACAGAAATGTACGATTTCACAGTCATTAGCGTCTACACACGAACCTGTTAATATGCCTGCTCAACTGCACTTATGTCACATATGACCCCATCATATGAATTGTTTAATTTCACATATCACAATTTAATACGCCCTACATTCGTGTGAAACAATAAACAGGAAGATCAACTGTGGTCTTACCACTGTGACACACCAGAAACTCTAACTGAGGCAAGACCCCCACTGGGCTCATCACTATGTAAGATATATACCTCCCTCTTCTTGTCTTCTTCGGGGCCGCACGCAATGGTCCAGGAGGCACTTCTCACAACGAAGGATATTTTGATTGTCCGTCGTTTTTGCGCTCGCCAGGTCGAGATTTATAACTGAATTTGTACTCACTCGACCAATGAGTACATAGAGTACTACAGAAGTGTAGTCAACGCATTGTTCTCCAGGTTCGAAACGATTTTAATCTTGGCATCAGACGGCTACGTACATAGTAGCAATATAATCACTCACGATGACAAATAAAAATAACAGTGAAGACATCTATCACTGTAAACCGTAAAGAAAAGTAGTGAATGTAAACATCACTCAAACTGTATACAGATTCTTAAAATCTAGAAGATTTGACAATAAAATTCTGGCCAGAAATTTTGAATTCTAATGCTAAAGCAGGTATGGCCCGCCAGGACCACCCTTACTGAAAATTTTGATGCCTAAAATTCAGCATGACTACACACCTAAGTCCCCTTGTAAACGCTCCTCCGGGGTATTTATACTCCCAGTTTTCCAAAATCAGACGCCGTCACTAGAGGCGCTGTGGTTGCTTAAATACCCAATACGCTTTACTATTGGTCAACTTGTTAAATCCACCCACCCTCTCAACCGCTGGACAATGACGTCTGCAAATCTTCCTTTCCCAATTTTGCAAGTTAAACTTTTGAACTCTTGGAGCTGCGCCAATTCCAGGGTTCCCAGGGCTCCTTCTCGGTTCCCCAATTAGGTTGACCCTCGGGTCAGAGCAACAAATGTCAGGATTAAAGGGAAGGCTGGAGTGTCTAAACAGTACCATCAATCTTTGACACCATATGGATTGTGTCCATATCCACTTGGGTGGTTTAATTATAAACCTTTAGAAACCTGTTTTTCTGTTGTTAATCTAGGCTTAACACATCGAATAAACTTCCAAATGACTTACTAAACATTAGCGCATAAAAACTAATTAAAATCAAACAGGCCTATACTTTACAACTAGCTGGCGTTGTATTTCCAGCCTGTCGGTTTGATGCTGACATTGATTGATTCTGCATCCTGGCCCTGATCGTGATTTCGTTGACGTCGGCATCGACGTGTGCACTTGACGGTAACTGCCTCGGGTCAATGCTTGCGCTAGAGACAGGTATGAAGCGCCATCCATGTCAGTGAAGCGCGCATGTGATTGGTCAGTCACCGCTCCGCGTCGCGCGGTTCGTGTCAGTGAAGCGCGCATGGGATTGGTCAAGGGTCGCGACGGGCTTCCCTCACGGTCCCGAAATAGCTGTCCTGCGTTGCAGTGACGCCAGTGACTGTGGTCAACCCTACTTTTCTCGAGTTGTGCCCATGAGGGGGGTCACTCAATACATCGCCAGCTAGTACGTACATCATATCCTCCCGACAAAATCCACGTTTTATTTTCTGTATCCAACACACGTTAACGCATGCAAGTTACAATGCTATTGAGCTTACTGCTTTCATATTTCGTACTTTAAATAAGATAAATGTATCTTTTATATAAGTGACGTCAGTAGCCTCTTAACTTGGCTAGCTGCGCAGATATAAATAGAACGTTGCCGGTGATCTCAGCCTGTTTGAGGGCGTGATGTTGGATAGAAATAAGTGTCCGACAGTGAACTCGGCCTGTGCGGCAGTGATCTCGGCCTGTAATTTTCTGTAAAAACCGACGTTAGATAAAGCTTCTTCTTGTCTAGTCAGAGATCTCGGCCTGTTTGAGGGAGTGATGTAGGCCAGAAATAAGTGTTTGTAAAATAAAACGTTGTATTATGTATTGTGATAACTGCTATATACTCCAGTAATCGACTCAATAATGTACAATATTGCATCCCAGCAATCACACTACGTATATGCAACGTTGTATGAAGGTAATGGTTTAGTAACATCAGGAATTACGCTTTATTAACGTTGTGTCAACGTAGTCTATCTACGTTGTGACAATGCGTAACAACAACGTAACAGTATTACGTTCTACTTACGTCGTGTCCACGTACTGCAACTACGTTGTGCCAGTACGTAGCAAAGACGTAACGATATTACGTCGTGTCCACGTACTCCAACTAGTCGCTCTCGAATATTCGACATTTTCGCGGTTCTTTTGATGTTCTGATCGGCATGCGAGTAATACGATTCCTTAATACGCGCTAGTGACCCGCAGGTTAACTATAATCCATCATTAGTTGCACTACCCCACGGGGGCCACTCAATGCACTGCCAGTATACCATCCTTGAGAAATGACCGAACTGAGTCCCTGAATACGTTTTACACTTTCAGTAAAAACATACCGTTTTCACGTTGAGCGGGTTGAAATACACACACTTTTCCTTGGACAGGAGTCACATTCCACAAGTTAGGCAACATTATATTATCTTTTCAAGTTAAAGGAGTAAAAGAAAATACGCATTTTTTAACGTATAAACTATGCAATGTTTCACGATATGTGCTGTAGATTAATTCATTATCATAATATGTCTGTGAATTATTCACTTTAATTAACATTCTAATATACGCATAACATATTTTTTATTACTACATTTATTTTATTTAAAGTACGAAATATGAAAGTAGTAAGCTTAATAGCATTGCAACTTGCACGCGTTAACGTGCGTTGGATACAGAAAATAAAACGTCGATTTTGTCGGGAGGATATGATGCAAGTACTAGCTGGCGATGTATTGAGTGACCCACCCTCATGGCCACAACTCGGGAAACGTAGTGGTGACTACAGTGGCTAGTTTTAGTATTGCGATAGTTGTATTACTATTGCAATACTATTGCGATTATTTACCAGTTATTGCTATATATAGTATAATGTATTCGCGCTTAGCCAGGTGAGCTGCAGTCCCGAACATAATTTAATGGTGGCGCCATCGCGTGGCCTTGGATGCAATTGATATGTAAGTTCACTGACGTCACTGCAACGCAGGACAGCTTTAGGGTTCAGCACTCAGTTACATTTCCCATTGGTGGCCATGTTAACGTTTTGCATGATTATAAGTAAACTTGACCATCAAAAATTCTGAAATTTCTTACCTGCCGTCATCATCATTTAATTGACATGCTGATGGAGTTTAGTCAAAATTAGACATTTCTAACTCTTTTAAAATGGCTGAACGTGTCATGCCCATCAATGTTTACCAATTTCTGCATGAATTACTACGCACACGTGCATTGTGGTGAAAAAAATTGCCAAAAATCCTTCCGCCTATTGAAATCATCTAAAAATCCACAGTTACACTGCCAACATGTTCTACCAGCAAACCTGCCAATGTGCCTGCTCAAATGCAGTTATGTCAGATGATATGATTTTTTTTAAATGACACATACCTAAAATTACTGTGCCCTACATTCGTCTGTAACACACCAGGAAGTCTAACTGGGTCATGAACCCTTTATCGGGACCGTGA